>CAUZXS010004910.1:0-42500 GCA_963585895.1 Sepioteuthis lessoniana
CACACATATATATATATACACACACACATATATATATATATATATATATACACAGATATATATATACACAGATATATATATATATACGTGTGTATGTATATATATATATGAATATGTATAGGTACATCAAGCTTGCCACTCTTTGATTCCACGAAAAGCTCTTTTGCAAAAACGTAATGATTTGAGTAGAATGTTCTCCAAGCCTGACGCTTTTTCTTTCGATGTTTTCTCTGATTTTTAGCTTTGAGATCACCAAAATCCTTTTTTTAATATCATTTAGGATATTCTGAATTTTCGGCCTCTTATATATATATATATATATATATATATATATATATATATATATATATGTATATAGACACACACACACACATATATATATATATATATATATATTTACATACGCACACACTCACCTATACACAGGTATATAAGTATATATATATATACATACACTTTTTTTTTTTTTTTTACACAGACACACACATTTCTATAAGTAATTGCATGTGTGTGTGTGCTTTGAGGTCTCCATGGTGTAATGGTTATCTCCTACGAAATGGACAAGGTTATATGTGTTGAAATCCTGGATGAGCTGATTGCATTTCACATAGCATTAATATCTCTGGGAAAGGTATGAATCCAATTATTCTCCGTCCAGCTATGGGTAAATAGTAGGGCTTAATGGGTTCTTAAGCCTTGGTAAGCCAACTAGTCTTGGACAAGGCAAACTCTTAATTCAAACTTGTTAAACTCCGCTTAAATATTGACCTTTAGTTATATCCTGCCCAAGCATAGGGGTTGATAAATATATATATATATGTATTCACAGACACATGCATATATACATATACACACACATACACATAAGTATATATACTCACAGCACATATGTATATATATATATATATATATATATATATATATATATATATATACACAGAGTCATACTCTTTCTATATATATATATAAATGAGAGTGACACACAGAGAAATATACATATTTAAATATACACACATACACATAGGTATTTCATATATTCTAGAGTGTATATATATATATACACATACACACAGATGTCCATGTGAGTGTGTGTGTCTATGTATATATTTTTATACTCACAGAGACACATATCTTTGTGTATATATAAACATGTCCCTTTAAAATATATTTCTGTGAGAATGAAAACATTTATACCTACACGGACACACATGTACTTATATGTCTTATACATATATTATATATATATTTTACCATACATGGTAAAGTGTGTGACCCTAGGTTTTTGGCAATAAGTAATCATCAGATAGTATGAACTTTTCAGCAAAACCCATTAATATGGTTCATTTTTTGTTCGAAAAGTGGGAGTTATTTGTGTGTATGTGTACCTAAATTTGTGTGTTATTGAATGTTAGTATATTTGTTTATATGCTGTTACTTGTGCATACATATGTACGTATGTATGTTTGTGTATATACTGGCCTGCATCTTTAATATTTCCACCGTCTATTAGTGGCAAAGTGTAGGACAAAGGAAGAGGGTGAGAGAAGAGAAGCGTGCTTGATGGAGGAGGAAATGGATTGTTGCAATCAGAATTTCTTGTTAACTTCATGATAGCTAAAAGTTTATTTCTATTTGACTACGAAATTTCTGTTTTGTGGATAATTTTGTAGAGTGATAATGATTAAAATCGTTATCCTGTTAATTTTTTTTTTTTTTTTTTAAATGTGGTATGGTATTAATGGCAGGTAATAAAAATGATAGGTTTGGAGTACCTTTTGCAATCATAAAATATATATTATAACATTAAAAAAAATTTATTTAAATAAAATAAGATAAAATAAAAAATTAAATAAATTAATAAGTATAGAATAAAAATCTAGTAAAATAATAAGATCACAGTTATGGTCATAATGGTCTTTGACAATACATGTAGGTGTTTCTAATGCAATAATATGAAAAAATAGTGCCTATAATTACTGACAATACTAAAATATTACTTAGATTTAATGGCAATACTTGTGGGTGTTCATAATGTGAAAATGTGAGGAAAATGGTACTCATGGTCTGTGGTTCAGTTGTATAATTAGTTTGGTGTCTGGAATGGTTGATGGATAGTTTGACAATAAGAAAGGTGTTGGAGAAACAGGTGGGATATGGTGAAAGGACAAGGAGGAAGCTTTAGTAAGTAATGTGGACATAGATGGCAGAAATATATGTAAATTTGAAAATAATGTAAAGTAAATAAAGTTGGAGACCGTAGTTGAGGGCGACCCGAAGGCTTCCTTTTCAATAGCTACTACACTGAGGTGTAAAGGAGGGTGCTACTCCTTTCCCTGGATTGCTCCATTTTACCCTTGACCCTTACCTTATATTGCTCTGTGTTAAGCAAGGAGGTATCAAGTACCATTTTTAAAGTCTTTGGTATGACGCGACCTGGGATTGAACCTCAGTCTACTGGGCCATTGGCAAACACTCTACCCACTAAGCCAATGAGCGGTGCTTAAAAAATGAGAAGGGGTGAGGAATTTAGTTTATATTCTGGTTAAGTCTTTGGGCTGAATTGTAATAAGAGACGTTTGTTTTTGTGTCAACATTTTGAGATTATCTTGGATTTGTAGTTTAGGAGTGTATATTGTGATAGGTGGGTGATTATTGCAACTTTTTCACAGAGGTAAAGTAAGCATGTTCTTGATATTTTGATGTAGGTGGGAGCTGATTTTATAACTTCCCATGTTATGCTTGGTGTAATGTTCGTTGAACAAAAAATTAACCGTATTAATCGTTTTCTATTTTTAAAATCAACACTGTCTAATGATTGCTGATTGCATGAAACCCAGTATCACAGACTGTACCATGTTCTATATATGTATATATACATTTCTATATGTAAATGCTCTATCATTGTTATTGGACACTATTTAACAATACTCCAACATTTGGTCCTCAATTAACTCACCAAGTGAGCCAGTAAGAACCATAAACCTCTTTATATATATATATATATATATATATATATATGAGAGAGAGAGGGAGAGAGAGAGGGAGATGAATATATATTTCTAATTTCTAAACTATATAAACTTTCTTTCATTAACTATATAAACTTGAAATATATATCCTTTAAGTAAACTTTAGTATATACTCATTTTTTCAACTTCATATAACTTGAAATAGAATTTTTTCTTCTGTTTCTTTCCACAGTTCTATCACTGAGTTCAACCCAAAATCTGTTTTATTTACACACTGGATGTTATAATCGAATGTCAAGCACTGTTATAGATAGCATCGAAACTGGTAAAAACCTTTCACCAGGGGTAGGGATGATTATGAAGAAGAAAAGTCTCATTAAGTTGTAGGTAAATAAATTTGTTTTTCAAAAGTTGGTTTCTTTTTAGACAACTTATATGTACTATGTGGAACTATTTTTTCCCTCCTTTTTTTAACATGCAACAAAAATAATATTCCTGGCCAATTACTTGTTTTATTTATACGTTTGTGCTATTAAAAGATTTGTCATTAAATTTATCTTCTAAAGCTTAAAATAGTGATTTTAATTGCTTCTTGCAGGTTATTTACAGAAGCCATTAGTTTCGCAAGTGTTTTCATCAACAAATTGCCCAAGCATCAGACAGTTTGTTTATTATAAATTGCTTAAAGGCTCTCAAAGGTGTCCATTAAGCTCATATCAACTTACTTTCTATTTATAAAGTTTCTCTCTAAATTATTAGAATACTAAATAGACTTTCTTTTTAAAAATTGCTATAAATATTCAATTCTGAAAGAACAAATACCTTGAAAAAGAAAAAAAAAAAAAAAAAAATATATATATATATATATATATATATATATATATATATATATATATATATATATATATATAAATAATTTTGATTCACTTCATAATTTTACCATTTCCTTCAGCAGTTTTTGAATTTACCTTGAAGACAGGTGTGTGTTAAGTGTTCAACAATATATTTTTTATCTTAAGTTTACATCCTGTCATTTTAATTTCAAGCCAACATAAAATCATGATGGAAAAGGAAACAGATAAAAATATCTTTGAAATAATATAACTTAAAATAAACTTATCTTATGAAGCAATTAGTAATCTTTTCCTCTTTCAGTGTTGATAAGATTTTCTTTCCTGATTTTAATGACAGGATTTTTTAATTACATTACTTAATGTGTTATACCCACTTTTCATATTTACCAATCAGTAGTTAGTGGGGAAACAGATAGAGTACTGAACACCTACTTCTGTCATCTAAAATGATCAAGGTTCATTACCAGATTCTTGATGTGCCCCTGAAAGACTAACAGAGTGAAGCTATTTTTTGTCTGCCCACCCATACAAAGGAGGACCTCTACTTTAAAATCAACCTTGTGTCAAAACCTGCCTATAGTCAGGCTGCAAGGTAAATATCATACACTTAGCTTCAAGATTATGGAGGCATTCTTAGTATATTGGTTATCATTGTAGAAAATGGAATAGCCAAGCTGAGTTCAAATCCTGTACAAGACTGATTGCATTTCTCATCATGGTAAAGGCAGGAATCCATCTGTTCCAGCTATACATAAATAGTAAGGTACACTAGGTTGTGGTTTTGTTTCTTAATGGCATATCAACCTTCAGAGATTTTTAATGCCAAAGCCATCCTTGTAGAAGAACAGTAGCAGTTCTATTTAACCCACAGGAGAAGGATAAGGGGTTTCAGACATTTCCCAAAGTTATTAGTCCAAAAGTGGACATAATAGTGCCACTGAACTTTGAACCCTGTTACTTCAAAGCAACAGTCAAGCAATTTAGCTATTATGCTATAGGCACTCCCTCAAATTGGTTTCTTTAGATCTCCTTAGGCAACAAGTCTACGAGAGAGAAAACTAAATTCAATCCAACTGGACTCTGCTTAAAAATATGACCTTGTGTCACATCCTGCCAGTCATGAAGTTATTGAGTAATTACGCAATATACAGAATAAGACTTGGCCCCAAATTGAGAAATTTCTAACCCTTTCACAAAACTTTTTACAAACATGTAGCCACTGAAATCAAAATAAGTCTACACCTGGTAGTAGTACATTAACTCCTTTAGACAAATATTCAGTCATACACAAATCAGATTATCATCTGGAGCAATAGAAATGCAGACCTTATACAGTTATTAAGTTCCAAATAGGATAAGAAATTACTTCATCTAAATTCAAGAATTTGATGCTACTGTTGGATATTGACTTGAAGATCCCTTTGACATGCCATGTAAATTGTGTGGATGGCATAACAGGAAATGTACCTGTTGCCTAAAGTAAACTAGATCCATATGCCCCAACAGAAATGCCACAAGTTGCATGAATGACATAACAGGAAGTACACCTATTTCATCAAGTAAATAGGATGCAGGTTGTTCCCCAGTGGAAGAGCTGTGTAAATTATGTGGGTGACATACTAGAAGGAGGCATGTCCATGTGCAACATGTAGGCTGGAGGTGAAAACATGAAGAGTTATGTGGCCACATTAAGAAAAATTATATAAATCAGATAAGATTTCAAACCCAAGTAGATGGAAGAGGAAGAAGTTTTACAGAAGAACTGTAGTGTGACTCTTGTGTCTGTGTGCATCTCAGCCATCTCTGACTCTTATCCAACCATTCATTTTGGGTAATAAAAGAAAGAAGCAGATTATATTTTTATACATCAGCATTGTCATCTTTCTTTGATATACAAAACTAATAGTGTGTAATTTTTGCAGTGTAATACTAATATACACACAAAAAATCAGGTTATTATAATATAGATTGAATTGTTTATTTCAAAGCAAAACACAAGACAACACCATCAGCCTCAGAAAATATCCATAATTTTCACTGATTTATATTGATAAAATACGACAAACAGGTCTGTGAGAAAATACAACAAAGATTACAGCCATAACATTTTGGTGAAACTGTTTGCTTATTTTATCTATGCAGAACAAGTACTGAGAATTTGTGCATTCGTCTAAAAATAGACAATTTTTCTCTAAACTTTTGTGAAAAAGAGTCTTCTTTAATTCCTTCTCAGATTAGGATAAAACAGGTATAAGGGGATTGGTAATAAGAACATTAGGCCAGGTTAAAAGTGCAATAAGGGTAACCCAAAGCCAAATGCTTTTAGACCTTATTTTTCTTTTGTTGGCATCATTGAGTACTAAGAAAGTTTTGGTAAACAGACCAGGCTTTGACTCATTTACCTAATTTTACTCATTTACCTAATTTTTTTTTGTTTCCAATGATACCAATATCAGAAAAATAAGGTCTAAACATAGTGTTTAGCTTCAAGTTACCCTTACAGCACTTTTAACCTGGACTATACTGACACATGAAAGAAAAAAAAGACGTCAATTGATTCCTATGAATTTCAGTAAATCTTGGATTACCTTCTGCTTAACTGTCTTCCACCCAACCAATACACACTGCCTCTCCTTTCTCAAATAATCCCGCTTCTCCTCAAACATACACTCAAAGAGCAAAGATTTTTACGGATAATTTTCGTTCTTTTTAATAGTTCTCAAATGCACTAAACATTGACCTAATCCAATTCCTATGAGGTTTTGTTACAAGATTATCTCCAAAAAGAGAATAAAGGAACTATTAATTATGGTGTACGAGTCAACTTTTTAAACCTCAAAAAATTTCTACAAAACCACAGGTCAACTTATACAGCAAATCTAAATGTTTATCACAGTGGTCAGCTAATATTAAAAGTTTAGATTTTAGCCCAGTCATATCAGTCAACTTCCAATTTGGTGGAAATTTATAAGCCACAATTGATAGTATTTTTTTTTTCTTAACTCAAGAAAAATGTGTTAGCTGATGACTTCTTCTTTTTACATAATACTAGAAAAATAGATAATTTTGAGAATGGATTTAAGAAAACCTTTTCTTGTTATGATACCTGTAAATTGTTGCACGAATAGAAAATGGTAAACCAAAGTAAGTAATTTTCAGTGTGAAGGTTCTGATTTGTGGTTTAATGTTATATCAAATTTCATAAGTTATTTAATGCTGAACCCATCATTATAGAAGAACAACAGTGATATTATTTTAACTCATAACTAGAGGTAGATGGGTTTTCATGCCTTTCCCAAAAGGTATAAATCTGAATGTAATGGCATAACAAGTTCAAACTCCCTTACTTCTAAGCCAAAGTTCAGCATTTCAGCCATCAGGCCATGGGGATTTCTCCCAGTTTGAAAAGTGTCATTAACATTCCAGAAATTATTCTGACAATTGAATCATTTTTGTAACTGATAACGTAAGCATCGTAGATCATGTCGGGATGTTATTGAACAATTCTTATGATTTGGAAGGTTTTCTATAAATACAGGATTTTTCTTGTCTTTTCTTTTCAATTCACAATATAATTCCTCTACTTAAAAAAAAAAGAAAAAGTACATCTAGATCCTTGCCCTTGAGGTTATAATAATTATGCGGATGCATATTTCCAATCCTCCTGGGAAGATATGGCCCTGGAGGTGACCATATCCTCTGTAAAGAGTTAGGATGTAACTTGCACAACACATTCAGGTTAATTGGTCACACAATAATCCTGACAAGTTGATTTGATGTCACTTGTGATCGATGTAGACCGGTGGCTCAATGGTAGATTTTTGACTCTGCATTCCACGGTCACTGGTTCGATCTCCAGTGGTGGAGATCATGGTATACACTGCTCACGAGACCTAATAAGGTCGAAACAGCTGTCCAGTGTTTCCATATGTCACGTATAAGTGTTTGCCGGATTTTCTGAACATGGTAATTCAATTCACAATATAATTCCTCTACTTAAAAGAAAAATGTACACCCACTACTGTAGTTCTACCTGGATGGTTTTGGCATTAAATAACCTACGAAGATTGATATGCCATTCAACAAAGAAACCAAACCAAACCTTCACAGTACTGACTAGTTTTTGTCTTGTCTAACTTCAGTGATCACATAGGCATGAACTTAAAAACTGATTTGACAATAAGCCAAGTTAACATAGGTTTGTAAGCTTCTAGATTTTTTATTTTATCTTGAGTGCCTGGTCAGTGAAATATATCATTACATGTTTCTAGAAACCCAAACTCCTTAAGTATGAAACTAGAGCTTAGAATATACCGACTGTGGCAAGTTAAGAGACTTAAGCAAAAGTCAATATTTCATTGAAATGTGTGGAAGTGAAGGTGAATAAATTATTACTAAAAGATCTTTCAAGAATGGAGGGTTTATTCACCTCAAGACAATCAGGTCTTTTAGTTGACTAAAAGACCAACATCTAGCACTACTAAGAAATATACAATGACTGATTAACAAGCAGACCCATACAGATATTTAATAAGTAAACTAAAGTTTCTATCATTGCAAGATCAGTGGGTGAGGGTGAGCAGTTAAAAAAAATTCTGTTATGTCAATTCTTGAAGTAAAAAGAACCAATCCAATTCCAAATTAACCTGGGAAAACCAGGATTTCAAATACAGACTTTAAAGGTGGATAATCAACTAAGTTCAAAGGATCTGATATAATCCAATCATCTTGATTTCTATAGCTTTTATCCATGGCAGGAAAAGGTTAAAAAAGCAACTTTATTTGACTAGTTTTAATGGTGTGACAACCTGTCTAGGGTTATTTTATGCCTCAAGGTAAGGGAATTACATTCATTGTATGTTGATATTTACATTTTTTGTGCACTTTTTTCAAGATTTTTTTGCTCATGGTCCTGTCAGTTATGAATAATTTTTAAATCTATTTAACCCATAGACAGGACCCTAACAGGTACCATCACACAAGGTCAAAATGGACCTAAGAATAATGTCAGTGAATGGATACTCCACTATCTCCAGAGCTCCAGAACTGAAGCCTCACCATCAGATGCAGTTTTTACCATGATAACCAGACTCACTCCAAAGTGTAATCTATGCCCTGCTTACAGGGTAAACAGCAACTTTAAGGTTGAATTCATTTTTTATGGTAACCTCACAAAATTTATTACAAAAACAATAAATATAAATAGGAATCTATGTGAGTCTCTTTTAATAGGAACAACTGACTTTCATAATTGATTTAAGTTCCAAAAGATTATTCAGACAAATGAACACTTTTTGTTATCCACCAGTACATTCTCTGACTTTAAGTGTGATTGGCACTGAAGCGAAGAAAGACTTTTTTCCTTTGGTTGTGCAAAGGAAAAAAACAGTATATTTTTGACATGGAATACCCTTCTAAAAACTATAAAAATCTATCAGTTAAAGATGTTTAAGTAGTAGGTTGTCATTCGGTCAGCAGTTCTAGAAACAGTTGACACAAATGAGTCGTAGTTTATGGAAAAAACAACCCCTCAAGTACTGAGAGGAGAAATGAAAAAGGATAAGGAAGAAATGCAAGATTGGACAAATTGTGTTTCACTGAGGATAAAAAAAAGAAACAATGATAAAATCTTTCCAACAATTATGACATCTACTAAAATGGTGGGTTCTGTCAGTTTATATAAGACTCAACATTTGGCAGGGCTTAGAATATGCTTAGTTTATCTCTTGCAGAGGGGGATAAGGTATCCTCCAAGGAGTGTGCTAGGTATGACACTAAAATGTCTGAAGTGGTGAGGCTCCAGTTAGGGAGATCTGGGGAGTGTGGACTATCTCTTTATTGCCATTAATCCCAGTTCTACTGATTCAGAGTGGTAGTAACTGTTAGGGTCACCCCCATCAATAGGTCAAATAGATCTGTTAAAAAATTATTCATATTTCATTGGAATACTTGATATAATAGGACTGTAAATTATTTGTATATAGTGTAGCTACTTGAACCGATAATTGTTTACTCAGGATTATAACTAGTTACTTGAAACCATATAACTGAGCAAACAAATTATTAAATAGAAATAATTACTTGAAACCATATAATTATTAGTATCAGATAGGAATACATGAAATCATACAACTGTGCAAATTATTTATATCATAAATAATTGGTATCATACCAACATATAAAAACTCTTAAGAAATAGCTAAATATGTAAATATAAACATACAACAAATGAAATTCCTTAACCTCTTGGCATGACATATATCAAGATGGGTTGTCATGCTGTAAAAAATCAATTAATTCAAAATCCAGAAGTTTAATCTCAATTAGAATTGGTCTAACTGCAATTCTAAGTTATATGGGTTTTTTTTACACTACAATGGCTCATTTGTATTGGACATTTGCATAATTTTGAATTTCATATTTTTCTTTATGATAGGTGAGTAATGTAACTTATTTTAAGGGAAAGATCAATGCTTGTGAGCCATGAAATATTACCAGATGTTCCAATAAGGTATATGTAGTTCCCACCAAAGGAAGTTGTGAATATTGGTGACCACAAGGCAAGTATTGCTTTGTGCCAGACTTAAGCTGGTGACTAGTTAAATAGATCAACTTTTAATGCTTTAATATCAAATAAATGAGAAAAGAAAATAAAAAAAAGTTTTAACCAACTGATGTCTACATGATTGGTTTATTGATTTTAACAGCATTTTAATAGTCTATGTACATTTTATGCACTTGGCATCGCATTCATTATATATTTATTTTAAAAAGATTTTTGAGCAGTTGTTTCCAGTTCTTCAGTATGGTCCTATCATATACAAATAATCTTTAAAAGATCTATTTGACCCATAGATAGGAACCTAACATGTACAACCACTCTAGGTTAGAGTGGATCTGAGTTTAATGACAATGAAGGGTTACTCCTCAATCCCCAGATCTCCCCCAAATGGACCCTCACCATCAGATGCAGTTTGGTGTCAGATAGAACATACCTCTTATTTTGTAGGAAAGAAGGTCCTTACCCCTGTGTCGAGGATACAGTCAATGCATTCTAAGCCCTGCTAACCAAGTAGGTATCTATCATATACACATAGTTTTGAATAGGATGGATAGAATCAAATTCCTTTTCCAAAACCAACTAACATTGCACTTAGAATCAGGTAAAGCAACAATTCATTCAGTAATACTTGACTATTAGGCTTTTTCTAAAACAGCACAGAGCATTAAAAGAGTTTCGAAAGTGCAGTTGAATGCAATGCTGCCAAGCTGGTGTTATTGATTAAGACATTTTGAAAACTTTGATGGCTCAAACTACATTTTATAAGCCATTTCAATTTTGAGTATTTAGACTCACTAGAGAGAGAGAGAAAGAGAGAAAGAGAGTGCACAGACTGTCGGCTTACAGGCTGCCATTATTAGTGCCACCTCCATCCACCCATCTCAATTCTTACTCTTTTTGCTAATCTTAAATCTCAAGTCACTTCTTTCCTATTTAATTTTATGAAAATAAGAAATTTATGGCATTAAACTTTAAGCATTTTCTTCAAGTCAAAATTTTATCTTCTCCATATTTTTTCGTGCTTTTTCACTCCAGGGCAACTTTCATTGGGGGCAATGCAATAAATTTTTTCTAAATAGTCATCTCATGAGATTCTAAATAGTTATAACATTTCAGAAAATACCTTCTGTTTCTGATAATTGAATATTATTCAACATATGTTCCATAAATACATGCATATACTTGTTTTAACTGGACTTTTACTTTTGCTAAATATCTGTTCATCAGGGTCCATTCCTATGGTAACATGAGAATATTTTATTGAATGTCTGGTCAGTTAAGTATATTATGACATCTTTCTAGAAACCCAAAATTCATAAGTAAATCATATGGAAATAGCATTACGAAAATGTAGAAAATTAGATAATAAACAGTGAAATGTGTCTAATCCGAAGCATTTATACTAATCTTCCATCTTAATTCCTATACCTATACATATTTATGCTTATATTGATACCCCCAACACTTATATGCATATAGATTACTGTACCTGAATATGTACACCTGGAGATAGAAGAGCTTATAGTGTCACACAGGAACATTTGACAAAATTATTTGTTCTATAATTAACCCATTAAGGTTTTTAATTAGATTTTATAATAATCTTATTGTTTCAACAACAGAAAACAATTCATAAGTAGAGATACCCTGTGAGGCTTGAGGAAAACGATAAAATGAAATGAAAAAGTTTTCATTAAATTGTTCTGGTTTGGTTTTTATAGCCAATCAACCATTGTTGGTTATTTAATGCCAAATCACATTTTACAGATACACAGTGAAATGATCTAACAGTTCTATTTCTAAAAATTCAATTTAGTATAAGTTAACCATGTTAAATGGTTCCAAATATTGCTCTGTATCACTAACAATTCAATTAAATATCAGTTATTTGTTTACACACAATTATCAAACTGTTCTATTTCTAAGAATTCAATTTAGCATAAGTCATCATTTGTTTGCACTCAGTTTAAATGCCAAACAGTTCTATTTGACCCATAAATAAGACCCTATCAGGCACTACCACTCCAGGCCTGAAGGACACTCGTAGTAAGGGGAGAGGGTTTTTAGCCCTCTACAGAGATGCAATCAGTGTATTCTACATCCCCAGCTGACTTGGCTGAAATCATTTGGATTATATATATATGTATATATAAAGCAGGATTCTAGGATTACAAATATATAATCATGACAAACTTTGAGAAGCACACTTTGCATCACAGTTATTGTCATAGGAAATGGAATTGGGGACCAGGGTTCAAATCCTGGATGAAGATCTTTCACTCCATGCTAATTGTTGTGGTCTTCAGATAAGACTGGTGGGTTAGGGTGGGACAATAACTCAAACAACGGGTGATAGGTGAACATTATTGTATTAGCAGAAAAAGGAAGTCATAAAAAGGAAGTCATACAAAGGAAGTACTAGCCGTTCTCGGCTCGCAGTCTGCCAAATGTCTCGTAAGAAATGAGAAGTTGTCTTCTCTGAGCGAGCTAAGCTCGGTGAATATGTTTAGGTTGGACGAGTCCATCTTTGGGGTATGGTAGGATATGTCCCCATAACACTAATGCTCTTAGAAAAGTATGAATCCATCTCTTCTCCCCACTCCCACTAGTTATGTGAAGGCAGACTGGGTTAGGAGATGGAAAACTGAAATCAAACCACATTATATTCAGCTTAAAATTGACTTTTTATCATAACCTGTCCATGGCAAAGGTGTTGGATAAATACATATGTGAGTACATTTTTTTCTTCATCAATTAAACAGCAATAGTCTAATTTTGTTCATATTGCTATTTTTATCACAAAATTATTTGTATTATAAAATAATAAACATTCAACACTGGTTTGACAGTATAGTCTGCAGCTAGCTCTGCTTCACCAGCCAATTGACCTCAATCCCATATTGTGTTTGTTTAGTCAAAGGTTTTGGTCAAGACTGTATAAGCCAAGAGGCAGTTCCAAAAATAAAAAAATAAATTAATTCCTCTTTCACTAACTGCTACAATTTCTGACAACCTACTACAGCTGACTATCTTAGACTTTAGACTTCAATTCCCCAAACCATGTTTAACTACTGACTGTTGCCTTAAATATATGAGGTTCTGACTTCTGAAAAAGAAAACTACTTTCCTAGACTAGAACAAATGATTTCAGTTTATTACAGACATTTAAAAATCTAACCCTTTCATGCCCATCAAGAAATCATCCGCTATTTTATTATAGATAAAAATCTGCTGACCTAACTTGCTTAGCTATCCTTTTGATACTACCATATATACATAAATAACCTATGCCTACACACCCCATACATACACACACATATGGATTATTGTACCTAAATATGCACACTTACAAACAGAAGAGCTTATATCACACTGGAATATATGGCAAAACAATTGAGAAAAAAATTTGTTCGATAAGAGACCAGTCCTTTTTATTCATTAAGATGTTCTAAGAGTTTTATTATTTAACAATAGAAAACAATTTATGAGCAGAGATACCTGATAAGGCTTGAGGAAAAAAATAAACGACTAATTTTTTATGGAATAATTATATATATATATATATATATATATATAGTGTGTGTGTGAGCAGGATTCTAGGATTACAAGACAAATGCACAACAAAAATTTCCAAAAGAGACATTCAGATTACTTTTCAATATCCTCTTTGTACATAATATTTTTTTGTTTTTCCATCTTTTGTAATTATGTTGAGTCCTTTTCTTGCTACTGAGTCACCAACATCCAGCATGTGAAAAACATGAATTTTATCTTGTGCCTACTCTCATTTATGAAGTCAAAAACATTTTTGTGTTGTATATCAACGTGAATATTTCACTCTTGCATTAAGATAGTGATGGCATATTTTTTCCCCATCTGATTATCTCAACTTACCTCAGGAGCTAACTTTGAATATTCCCTACTGAAGCTCAAAAACCAAGTCAATATCTATGCAAAAAAAAACAGGTACAAGGTGCATACGATAAGTTTCCAGACTTTTTTCATATGGGCAATTTTATTGATAGTACACACATAAAACTCTAGTCCCCTTCGAAGTAATCTCCTCCAGCTGCAATGCACTTTTTGTACCGTTCCAACAACTTCTCGAAGGCCCCATGGAAGTCCTCGTATGAGCGTGTCAATTACCTTCATCACAGCCTCTTTCATCTCCTCAATTGTCTCATAATGACAGCCTCTGAGCTTAGGGAATAACCAAAAGTCACAGGGAGCAAGATCTCGACTATAGGGCAGCTGAGGAATTGTCTTGATGCCCATCTTGGTCAAATAGTCTGTGACAAGGATGGAGTTGCGGACTGATGCATTGTCCTGGTGGAAATGCCACTGACCCGATTTGAACAGTGCTGGCCCCTTGCGATGGAATCTCTTCCTGAATTCCCTTAAACCTTAACATAGTAACCCTAACCCTTTGGCCAATCAACTTTGGTGTATTGACTTCTTTACTCCTCCCACACCTCTCATCATCCCTCACAGACTCCCTGCCTTTCTTGAGTCTCTTATGCCACTCAAAAACTGATGTTCGATTCATGCAAGATGCTCCAAAAGTAGTCTGAAGCATTCCATACATTTCTGTGGCATTTTTTCTAAGTTTAAAACAGAATTTTATTGCATATCCTTCTTCTAAAGTCCAAACTGCATTTTTGAAATTCTCCAGCTATGACAATCAGGCTTTAGTAGGGTGTATTCCAATTGCTGCTGTAGCTGTTCATTTGAAACTGAAATCATAAAAATTAGTCAGTCATCTCATAAGATGTATCGCAATAACATACTGAATTTTGAAGAGTCTACGACAATTTTAAGTGCCCATACAAAAAAAGTCTGGAAACTTATCGTATGCACCTCATACCTTGCACTTTCTATTTGGCCACATACCTAAAACTTTATTGGAGATATGCTGGTTTTTACTGTAATATAACATTTAACAAGCTCATCACATAAACCCTAGTACTTAGTTCAAATTAGGGCTCATCAATCATCGGTCATGTGTTATGTCTTGACCTGTTGACCCGGCCAAAAATGCCATTCAAGGTAATGCACCGGAAGGAAGTGACACATTCTGATGGCATTTATGAGAGGAAATCGCGTGGGCGGAAATTGGCTGATGAAATGGGACGAGGTAAAAAAAAATCCCATTATACTCTCATAGACTGACGCACCGGAAGAGAGTGACCTCTGAACTAGATGACAGTTATTTCCGCTCGATGATGATCACACAGGCCATTCCAAAGAAAGCGGAAGTGACACATCCCAGTCGCTAGATATCGGAAGACGTTGCGAAGGCGTGTCCATATCACCGCGTGGGAGTTTGAAGGTAATATAAGGCCGACGAATTGAACAGAGGACAGTTGAGTTCCGGTCAGTTGGGTTCAACGAGCCAGTGGAGACAGGCGAGTAGAGTTGAGGAGATAGACGCGATGTAGTAGGAAAAGCCAGCATCCCAGAGAGTGGACTCTCAGTGCTCGGTTGAGCAGCCATAGAGAACGAGAAAGACACAACGATGACGGCCATAACTTCGGGGTCAAAATATTTCAGTAATGTTTGGTCTCCAGCACCTTCTCACACGCAAACTTTGAACAACCCTTTCGAAACTTACAAATAAAGATGAGAGGTAAAATATTTTATAAAGAAGTCTTCCTGCATCTTCCTTGCGTGCGTCGTTTGTTCTTGCGACTTTATCATTGTGCGTCTGTTTAATTATTTATTGTGTCGTTGTGATGCTGCATGAACATGTATATGTGTATATAAGCATATTTATTATGTGAGTATATAACACATGTGCCAGAGAAAACCAAGCTTAATAAAATATCCATACACTCGAAATATTTTAAAGTATACTTATATTTCAATAATTCTCAAGAGTAGATTGAAAAGAGAAATGCAAACACAGTGAACTAGAAGAATGATGCATAACAGTAAGTAACCTGAGGGACAATACATAGTGAACCAGCAGGCAAGGGACTACTTCAAATGATAGTGGAAAATAGTTGTTAACTAAGTGTATTTCAATTACCAAATTGCCAAAAATTTTAAGTTGTATTTCATATATCACATCAAATTCACAACTATTAATTCACTTAAATTTAATTTTCTTAGTGGAAAGCCAGAATTTAGTAAATATCTTTCTTCTAGGGTTTCAATCATAATCTTTTTGTACAGATAAACTAAAGTTTTTATAACAAAATATAGCAGAAATTTTGTTCCAGCATAGAAGGAGTTATTTCTTAATTAATAATGTTGTGAAAGCATAGAAATGGCTATTCCCTAATGACACAAAAATGAAAATTTTAAGCGAGTAATTTTTCAATATCAGTGAAAAAAAATCACTTTCACGTGTTAACCCTTCTTTCATGTTTTGTAAACTTATTTACCCAGTTCACGAAAGCAAAGTTTAAAGAGAAAAGATAGGTATTTTCCATTTACTTTAAGCAATCGAGAAATGACACTTTTTAACCAGGACAGGAAAAGGCATAAATTTTATTAAATAGTGTAAACATTTTTTGTCAAATCTAATAAGTCACAAAACTAAAGATACTTAATTAACCTTCAACTCTGAATTGATTATCTCTATGTAGGTTAATTTGAAATTTATCAATATAAAAAACAATATTGATCAATAAATCAAATCTTTAAATTTACATTTAAAAAACATTCTAGTGTACCTCAAAAAAATAATTTATGTTGGGTATTGTAAAAAATTTGGTTTATGAATTAAAATTGGTCCTTCTTCTGTTTGGATAAACACATTTACGGTATTGTTTCATTATATTCTGCCATCTTTCAGACAACTTCTTGATTCCCTTCTTTTAGAATTTGAAAAAAAAAAAAAAAATCTTTTCATTTTCTGTAAAAACCAGAATAAATGACAATTTTAATGTACAAGATCTGGTGAATATGACTGTTTAGCAAAAAGTTCCCAGTTAAATGGCAATAATTTTTGTCTTGTTACATATTGACCTTTAACTGGCTTGTCAAAGGATGTGCAGCTGTATCTTATAGTAAACAAGGGACAGCAGAAATGCCATATGAATTGGGTAGGTGGAGTGCTAGATGGAAGAATGTGAGAGTATCTGAAAAATACATGATGGTAGTTTTCAATCCTAGAAGTCAGTCGGAAAGAGCGGAGTAAACATGCTGTTTTGGGCACAAGCCGACTGCTGAGAGCCAATCCTGTATCAATCTCTTGTGAAAGAAGCACAAAGAAGGGTCTCTGAAGTTGTGTTGCAGCCTGATGTAAATCTTAGCAGTCCCCTTTTTATCTGCCTGTCTCTCTCTCTATCATACAACCATTTTGACTTCCATAAATAAAAAGAGTTTATATTTTTCATACATATGTTGTTGTCACTTTCTCCCCCAATATACCACATTGTTACCAGAATATTTGTCAAGCATTATGAAGATGGAATCTTTTCTCTTAACTAATTCCAGATACTTTCCACAGGTTAATCCCTGGAATCAGTTCATCTAAGAACTGGGAAGAGTATAAGCTTGAAATAATGATTTAATTCTAGGAAAAAAGAGCTCATCGGAGAGGACTCCTTTCCAACTAACTAATATGGGGGAAATGTTTTTATTGCTTCAGTTGGATATTTTGACTATGTCACTTTTTTCCACATAATGACAATAAATCTTATTTCTTGATTTGATACTTATCAACTTCAACTGGTTTAGTAAACCAGAACATTTTTTAAGTGACAAGTCATTTTTGACATTTTCAATAATTTCTAATAACTTCTCCATGAACTGTGTTTGAATCACAGTTTTACCAAATAAATACTTAATATAATGAAAACATTATTTCCTCTTTTCTATCGTCTATATTAGGAGTCATAATAAAATTAAAACTCATCTTTTTGAATGTTGTTAGATAAAAACTAAAAACTTCTCATGCCATCTGCTGACAAACAGTTAACTGTTATATCAACCCAATAGAATAGAAGCAATCATAAAAGATTACTTTTAACCCTTTCAGTACTAGATTTGCCAAATTTTTGCAGCTTCTAGAAACATTTTCTTGCAAAATATAACTCTCTCTAAAAAAAAAAAAAAAAAAAAAGAAAAAAAGAAGATAAATAGATGAATTAAAAAAATAAATGAATAAATAAAATTGCACTTTCAAATTATAGTTGCACAATACAACACAGTAAATGCATTCAGGGATTCCCTTGTGTGTGTAAAATAGGAACCAGCAAAGAGAACAGTCTAAAATTAGACTATATTTGCACATGGTAGAGCACTAGGAATTTAGCTATAGTGGAAATGGCAGTGAAAACTTTTTGGATGTTTTCACTAGTCCCCCCATCCATCAAAAAAAGGAAAAAATACCTAATCAAATTTATACTTTATTATTGATTAGATTAAACTAGGTCAATATAGGCTTTTATTTATTCCAAACCAGTTTTAAAATTAAATTTAATTCAAAAATGGATTCTGCTACCATAATCCAAATCCAGGATGGGGCTAATGCTTTTAGGAAAGGCATGAATCCATCTGTTCTCACCTCAGCTCTGAGTAAATAGTAGGGCAGCTTGGGTTGTTTAGCCTTAGTAAAGCAACCAGTCTAAGAAAAGGAAAACTATAAAACTAGCTGTACTCAGCTAGAAATTGACATCCTACTCATGGATGAATTGTTTAGTAAAAACTTAACTTAAAACTGGTAAAATATAGAAACTAAGTCAAGAAAAAGTTAAGACTTAACTTGTGTAAAAAGAAAAAAAAGGCTTTTTATATCTAAATCTTTTTAAGGGTTTAAAAATAACTCATAACATTAGGAACTTTATATAGAACTGCAGAAGAACAGAAGCAAGTATTCCTACTTATTCGGAAATTGACATTATTCCACCTAGGTTGAAATATATATTTCATCAGAGACTTGTTACAGGCCCATTTCATAGATGAGGCCCAAATTCATTTTGAAAAATCCTAATGAATTTTTTTTGTTTCTATAATAATTTTTCTAAATTAATTTCTTTTATAATTTATCTTATGCTTCTGAAAAAAAATGTGAATCTATCTTTGGCTTGGACTTTATTATAAAAAATATTTTCACCATACATACTGTCACGAGAAAGGCTGAGAGATTTGTTTCTCATGTCCTCTAACTGGTAAAAGACAAACTGAATTCGTTTCCTTTTTCACTCTCTCACAAAGGCCCACTCTATATGCTCCAACAAAGTGTTACTCTCATTCTGGTTTTCTTTCAACAGTCATGAACTAAAAATTGCTGTCTTTCACCTTAAACAAGTTTTTACATACACAACTCATGCATATTCATAAACGATAGTAACAAAGACTAACCTACACATGGGCATGATTCACATTACAGCGGGCCGCTTCCATGAAAGATTTGTGAAGCAGCGCGTCCTTTCTGCTTCAAGTAAGAGAAAGTTGTTACAGATATATTCTTTTTCACAAGTCTATACATACAGTTGATTTTAAATAAAGGACTTAGAAATAAACCAGGAGTTGTGTTATCATTCTAGGAAATGGAATCAGCGACCAGAGTTGAAATCCTGGACAAAGCTGTTTGCATTCCAATCACTTTAATACTCTTGCAAAAGATATGAATCCACCAGTTAGAGGTAAATAATAAGGCAGTGTTTTTTTTTAGATTTGGTTTGATAACCAGTCTAGAAGGAAAACTCAGAATTCAAACCAGTTTTCTTCTGTTTAAAAATTGACCTTGGTTTTACATCCTGTTTGTGGTGGAGAGGTTGGATGAATACATTGGTCGAAATAAAGCAAACTCCTGACATGCACCCTGTATGTGACTGACTAATCTTGTAACAAAAATACTTACATGTGTAAAAAATTGTTTATACTCACCATCATAAAACTTATCTTTAACACTGATCCTATTTAATTACATGTGTTGTTTGTTTGGTTTGGTTTGGTTTGTTGGGTTTTATGGCATATCAACCTTTGTAGGTTATTTAATGCCAAATCCATTTTTATGTAACTAATAAGTTCTATTTCAAACAATTCATTTTAGCATGAGTACAGAGCTTGTCAAAAACATTTCTATTTCAAACAATTCAATTTATTCAAGCGGTTATATAACAATTCAGTTTAGTATAAGTACAATGTCAAAAACAGTTCTATTTCAAATAATTCAGTTTAGCATAGGATGAGTAGTTTGTTTTTTTTTTTTGTTTTGTTACATCCAAACTACTGACTTCTTTTGGAAATAATTCTTATTGCAAAAAATTTTCATTGCTATTTGGATTTGTCTGAAAAGTCATTTAAGCACTTGATTTGAGACTGGAGATCAAGTGAGAAGGCCAAAAGCTATTCCAGACGAATTGTAAACATTGCCTCAAAAAGCAAATTCTGTATCAAACCAACTCAGCTTCCAAAGAAATTCAAAGAAAGAACAAAGGACTAAAAAGAAAATGAGCATTATTAGGTCACATTTATTCTATCAGTTGCTCTAGAAAAAGCACAAAGATGTTTTAAGCCTTCAATTTTCTGCAACTCAAAAAGTAAAGCCAGATTTACAAATTTTTTGAAAGAGCTTTCTTTTGGTTTAGCCGCTCTTTCTGTACCGGTAAGATCATAAATGGTTAACAAAGAACACCTTAAAAAAAAAAAAAAAGAAGAAAAAGTAAATTTGCCAAGTGGAATCACTTAAACTTAAACTCTAAATATTTTGATATATAAAATCAATGCTCAGATGCTCTTGACATTTACTTAATCTAGAGGTAAAAAATACCGACAAGATTGATGTTGGCTATAATCTTAATGCTTTACTGTTTGGGAGAGATGGAGGTTAAGAAAGAGACTAGCAGTGGTGGAAAAATGAAACTGGCACTATAGGCAAGCAGGAGGCACACAGACAGACGACAGGCAGGCAGGAGGCACACAGACAGATGACAGGCAGGCAGGCTGGCTGAACCGAGGTGTAGACAGACAACAGGTAGGCAGGCTGACTGGGATGTGGTTCAGACAGACAGTAGGCAGGTTAGCTGGCACATGGCACAGACAGACAGCAAGCAGGCTGACTGGCAGAACAGAGGTGTGCAGACATGAAGCAGGCAGGCAGAACCGCGGCATGCAGACACAAAGCAGGCAGAACCAAGATGTGCAGATAGGCAGTTAGAAACACACAGGCAGACAAGAAGCGAACAAAACCGAAGTATCCAAACAGGCAGGCAGAAAAAAGATGCAGAGGTAAAGATGGTTCTTTTTTGCCAATTTCAATTCTTTTTCTAGTGATGTAGCCTGATTTTTTAAAAGATCCAAAGTTTTGTGATTGATATTTATTCTCAATTTCTGTCAGAATGACACACAATTCCTTGAAAGAAAATTTTAGCTATTATACCTCTACATCAAGAGTCATTTGATAGAAATGAGAATCAGATTCCTCCAAACATTTGGAATTTCTTCTTGTAAGCAGCAAGTGAGTTTTGCATGCAATAAAGTCTCAATAATTAATTGCAGCCAAAGATAGCCGCAATTAGCAAATTATGGCTTTAACAACAGATTAATTCTCCTACCCTACTAATTAACACAACTCAATGATGTATTGAAAATAGACTGTGATCAGATCCCTGAAGCTGTAGGATATTTGCCACTTGTAAATTTCAATTTGTCAATTTGCATCCACTTGTTTTCTAGTTAGAAAAGCATCTATCCAACAGCACATGCTCACACAGAAACTGTATTGAAAGAGATCAATTGTGTAACTACTGGTAGTGATCAAAGAGTAAATATATGCTCACAAGTAGATTGTTCACAGAATATGAAAATGAATGTGAAAGCTATTTTGACACATATCAATTATGCATGTGAACATAAAAATTAGGTATGAACCAATAGGCAGGTCACAATACAATATTTATTGCAATACACATAATAAAAAAAAAATACAAACTGATTCTGTTGATACAATATATCTTTATCATAGTAAAAACATCTTTGTATGCAGACTAGAAACTAAGAGGAAAAAAAAAGTTTTAGTGATTAAATTAGATTTGAAAATTATGCCTCTATGGATGTCTATATTTTTCATTTATTTTTTTCCAATTCAATTTTTAAATTGTTTACATCAGTATAATCTTTTAAATCTTCAATAATTTGAACTTTTTCTTACATCACTATATTGGTCTTTATATATATATATATATATATATATATAAATGAGAATCATTCAATAGATAATGTGAATTTTTCCTAAGAAGTTGGCAATAAGAATATTATTCACAATTACAACATTTTCAAGGAAATCAATAATGATGGGTCCTTTCATAACCTAGAATACTGTCACCATCACTTTCTTTACTGGAAGCTACACCCAGAACCTTTTCTTTACCAGAGAGTCAGCTTTTCAACTTCACTGACTGTCTTTTGAATTCAAGCTCATAATAGGAAACCCATATTTAGACCATTTATTTGTTTGTTTTTTTCACTAAAACATATTTCTCCATACACATCACACATTCTTCTCTAAATTTCATATGGTCTGCACTTCCTAAACACCAAAAATTTAAAGTCAGACCTTTCTTCAAACCTGGAGCATTTTGATTTGCCACCATTTTGAATAGCCTCAAAAATTATTTTTCAATATTAAAACAATTTTTGCTATAAGCTAATTTCAATCACAACAAAGTTTACAAACATCAAAAAAAAAAAAAATTGTTTTGCATTTTTAAAATACAATTTGCATTATTTATTGAATGAACTTCATATTTGAGCAAATAAATATAGAAGATAACGATGCATCATAATTTTTTTGTAATGTCTAGATGATACTTTGAGTCCCTGTCTCTTTTAATTTATCCATTCTATAATAAAATGTCTTCAAATGGCTTTTAACCATAAGAAGATATCTCAAATATCATTCTCAGGACATTTAAATATTCTTTCCAGAACATTATGGGTCCTTTTGAAAACCTCACTATTCACACTATTTTAAAATGGTAGCAATAATTTAAAATGGAGATGATAAAAAATATTGCGCAAACATTGCATTTTAAAACTCAATCGATACGAGTTATGTTTTTTTAAAGTTGGCATTTTTACTTGAATTTCTTTGACATTCTCTTCATGGATAAAGAAGGATTTTTTTTTTTCATTCATCAAATAGGTGACGTATCATGAATAGTATTGTCAGCAAAAAAAAAAAAAAAAAAAGAAAAGAAAAAGAAATGAATAAATAAAAATAATCACAATGCATCAGAGCATCAATGAATCATTACACCTGATAAAAACACAAGCTTATATCAGTAATGTAAACAAATATATATATTGACGGCACAAAATTTCATATTTATGCTAAAGTCTATATATGAGAGAGATCTAAGTTAGGATGGCATAGACACAATCAACAGAGTTTAGTGATGGTCAGTTTCTTGCCTATGCAATTATCAGATCAACAGCAGCATTATTGACTGTGTCTATGCTATCCTTATATTAAAAAACATGTAATCACAAAAAATGAAGGGATATAAACAGAACATTTATATCCACTTACAAATCTCTGGCCAAAATTCATCCAGTTCAACTATGAAATAATTTTTTCAATTCATTTATTTTTAAAGAGAAAAGTGATGAAAAGTTATTGGCCTGACCACAAAGAGAATAACCAAGACCCATAAAACAAACATGCTATTTCAGTATTCATACTAAAGTTAAAAACACTTGGCACATTTGTCAAACCATAAAAAAAAGTAGTAGAGGCATTCTATTTTTGGCTTAGGTCAGGAACTTCATAATGTTATGCTGGACCTCACACATATTTTCTTTATTCAAATATTGCTAGAATTGCCAAATTATAAGAAAAAATAGAATTAAATTGTTAAATGGAAAAAAATATTTTTTTTATTCTTTTTAACTCTAGTTCAGAATTGATTTAAGATGGGAAATGTGAACTCACATTGCAATTCTAAATTAATTTGGATCCCCATCTGCTTGTTCAAATATTTCTTAGTATTATTTTCTAAAGTCCTTATAACAGTGTCCTATCAAAAAGCACAAAACTCTATTCTATCACCTAAGATAGCTGAAGTCATTAAGGATTTTGCAGATGGAGATAACCTAAATGAATTGACCAGTTGGGCAACTCTTCCAAGTATCAATCCAAGTTTCCATTTTCCATGTTCTTTATTGATTTTGAACAGTATCTTAGGATAGAAAAATTTCTTCTCATTCAACTATTTTCCAGGAATTTAGCATTCATAACGAGAAAACATAAATACATGCCTTCTTATATTGATTGCAATAAAATTTACTTCTTTCATAATGTTCCCTTTTTTTTTTTTAAAACTCTCAAACCCAAGCAATGAATATTGTGTTTGTTCAAATGCTAATGTCACATAGTGTATATGTATACAAATATATAAAAAGATCAACTAAAAGGCCACTCTTTAGCAACATTCCTTCCAAAGCAACCATCAAGATAGAGGTGGTTAAACGTTCATCCTGGCATTCTATCAAGTTGGTAAATCTTTACAGTCAGCATAAAATTATGCCCAAAACCATCATCGCACTCACAGACACAAGAGGGAGACACAAGACCCACCAGTTCCAGGAGATGACATTTCCTGTCCATCCTGTGGAAAATGCTGTGCTTCTGAGTTTGGACTCAAAAGACATTTAAGGAGTGCTGAATACCAAAGATTAAAACTGAGGAAATGGGAATGTCATCACCAATATCAATAGACTATATATATATATATATATATATATATATATATATATATATACACACACACATATATATACATACATTCACACACATACAAATAAAAGTAGAAATCAATCAATATCTTTCTTAAATTTCCTTTAAGATCTTTTCAAGCATATGCATTCTTGATCTCAGAATAGTCAATGTTATAAATAAATAAATAAAAAGAAAGTCAAAGCAATTCTGAACAAATATGAATGGAGAGGTTGCATTTTCATTTCATTGAAAAGTTATAGACAATTATTAATACAATCCAGACGGACCGATTTCATTGGAATGAAAGTTTCCATGCCCAGGGCCAGACAAATTAAGCCATCTTTCTCATGTTTATCATTAGACGGTATGTTGATAAAAGGCAGAATTGGATGAAAATAAAAGATTTTTGCTTTAAGCATTACCAGAAATGCTGAGAAATTGAAATTATGCATGAAACAGATTAATTTAAGGTTGATGATCACTAAAGAACACTAGTTTGGTTCTGAAAAAAAAAAATAAATAAAGGATAGTCTAATTTCATCTATTTCTATAATATTTGCTCAGGCAAGATCCAAAAAATTGCATTTCATGAAAATAAATATCAATGTAATTGACCAATACATTACAGTTCTTCCATGTTATATACTGTATTCTAGGATAGAAAAGTCAAAATCCAATTATTTGACAGCGATACTGTAACACACTGTCTTATCATGAAGTAGTAGTTAACAAGCTAGTCTCATCTATTATATTAATAGTGTAAGACATAAATGCATGCATTTGAAAGTAATGCTCTATCATCAGCCCAAATAGATAATGGACCATTCTATTTTGATTGTGAGAAGAAAAGAACACACTACCTATGTAGTTAAAAAAATAAAGATAAAAAAGGGAATTGATAATACTATACACCAGATGCTTATTGTCTGCTACAATAGAATGGGATATAGATGAGTGAGAGAAAGAAACAAAGATATATAAAAAGAAATGGAGAGTGTGTGAGAGAGAGAGAGAGAGTGGGAAGAGAAATGAAGAAATAGGAATAGATATAAATAAATACAGATTTTTATTAATGATGATTGTATAATGTTCCACAGGGAAAAAATCCTAGAAGGTTAGATTCAGAAGAAAATTTCATCAAAAAATTAGTAGGGGTGTACTTATCTCTAGGTAATACTGTATATTTCCATTTCATTCTTGATCTCACTCTTCTTGTTGGCCCAAATTTACACTTTCATCATTGATGTCTTCTAAGGGGTTATTTCTTGTCTCTTGGATACCACTCAACAACAGCCTAGGTTTGGTTTCATGACACATCAACCATTGTAGATTATTAATGCCAAATCAATTTTTATACATATAAACAATTCTACTTAAACAATTCAGTTTAGTATAAGTATAGTTTTTTTATTTACACACATTTAAACATCAAAAACAGTTCTATTTCAAACAATTCAGTTTAGTATATGTATGCTGTTTAAATGTGAAAACAGTCCTATTTCAAGCAATTCAGTTTAGTATAACTCCACAGTTTAGTTCTATTTGACCCATAAATAGGACCCTATTTGGTGCCACCACTCCAGAATAGAGTGAACATGGGAGCAATGGTAAGGAAGTAGCTACTCCACATTCCCCAAAGCTCCAGCATTACAGGAACCTCACCATCAGATTGTTCAGTGTCATATCCAGGACACTATGTTGGTGTATTCTACAGCCCCAGACAACTGGGCAACAACAGCGTAGGTCCAGCTACTGTCTATGAACCTTGTAATGTGACCAGACCCAGCCAAACTTTTGCTTTTGGCACTCTGCGATCACATCCTTCACTCTGCTCCAAAATTATCATGCTTCAGATGTGCTCCTGCTACGACATTCCTAGCATGGATTTTTCCATGGGCAATTGCACCATAATCAGCTTTTTGTTCTTCCTTCATTACTGTAGCCCATATTTCACTTGCATATAACATCGCAAGCAAAACAGTGCTATTGAAGACATTAGCATGTAGGGTCTTGTAGAAATTTACCTCAAGCACATCTTTTATCAAGGTAAAAGCCTTCCATTCTGATCTTATTCTTCTCAAGATTTCTATATCCACATCTTGGCACAGATTCAGCTATGCTAAGAAAGTAATACTTTATTTTAACATAACAATGGAATATTTCATTTTTCTGTATGGAAGGCAGGTTGTGTGATTGATAAAGTCATCTTGGACTTTCTATGAGTACATTTGTATTTATTGAAGTTTAAATACAAATAAGTATTTTTACTGTTTTTTTGTTGTTTTTTTTTTATAAAGTTGCTACTGAGTATAAATATGACTTAAATGATGTAATGAAGAAAACAACACAATATATATACAATTTGAAATTAACAAAAAACTTTATCATTCTGTAGAGAAATCAGGTTGTGTGATCAATGAAATAAGTTTGAGCTCATTGAAGTTTAAAATGCAAATAACAAAGACTTATCTGCTTTAAAAAAGCTACTAACAAAAATAAATACAACTTAAATGATAATTTGTTAAACTAGTTAGGAAAAAAAAAATCTAATCAGAATCACAGGTTGGTAGGTTTGTATTTTTTTTTTTTTCCATCATACAACGTGTGAAAGCACATGCGATACCCTAACCTCATCAGCCGCCAACCAGGGTGATAACAGTTTTGGTAGCTCAAAGCGGTACTGCCACTCCTGGCACTACCAAGCAGCTTTTGCTACCAGACAGGGTATTTAAAAGAAATATATATATATATATATATATATTATCACAGGTTGGTTGGTTCGTTGTTTGGGTTTTATGACATATCAACCTTTGTTGGTTATTTAATTTGAAGGGGTACTCCACATTCTCCAAAGCTCCAGCATCACTGTAACCTCACCATCAGATTGTTTAGTGTCATATCCAGGGGGTGGGGGTCTTACCCCTTAGAAAAAGTGCAGTCAGTGTATTCTACAGCCCCAGATGATGGGGCAAAAGAATAACTGGATTACATCAAAATTACAAGTAATTATTTCCAAGTTAAATATGTGTTTGTGCACTTGATCGTAGAGTAATACTATATCTAATAAAATATAAAAAATAAAAAAAAATAAAAATTCTTTTTGATAAAATGAAAATACTCAAGGAAAGAAGTAAATAAAATCAACTTTTTAGGGATAACTGACTTCCAAAAATCTATAAATTAGTGCATTTCTCATCCAAATAGTATTATCTAGTACACTTTCTGTCCCTAGTTCCTTTTAGCCCTTTCAGTACCATGTGCAACTACAATGAAATTCCAAAAAAAACCCAGGAATTTTACTGATTTTAACACCAGTTCATAATATCTATGACTTTCAAAGTAACATAATGTGAAACTATCATTTTTTTGCTGAAAAATGCAGCACTGGAAATATGACAGCAAAAGAGTTAAATTATTACCTTATACAAATAGAGAGAACAGTAGCAGGCATAGAGAGAAAATGAGGGCAGGTACAGAGAGTGAAGGGTACAAGCACGCGTGCAAGCTAAAGGGGAGAGAGTGGACATGCAGGAGATGGGCACACCTGCAGGGACAGGGACAAAGAGGAGATGGGCACATCTGCAGGCACAGGGACAAAGAGGAGACGGGCACATCTGCAGATACAAGGTAGAGAGAGAGAGGACATGTACACACACACAGACAGAGCAACAATGACACATGCTTGCAAACAATAATACAGAGAAAAGTGTGAAAACACACACACATGTACAGACAAACAATTTTTCATGTCCAGAAGGCAGTTAAAGTAATTTTCCACAGGAATTCACAATATAAGCTAAGATATTGAATTTAACATATTTGGTAACCAATAAGACTCACATTTTAAAAGATTAAATTTTTTTGTTGTTAAATGACATCTCCTTGCAACTCATTCTGGTTCTCAAACTTTTCAACATTCATTGTTTGAAATTGAATTTATAATCACAGTTCATAGAACAATGAAATATTCAAATACTTATTCAAGCAGTTGTGATTTGGACACCCAATTTTATATCAAGTCAGGTACATATATGCCAAATACACTCCATAACCAGTTAAACTGGCTGAAAACCATACACTGAACCTTAATATTAAGTTCGCTTATTTGGTTTAACAGCCTATCAACCTATGATGGTTATTTAATACCAAATCCTGTTTATACATAGTTAAATGGTTTTGTATATAATAGATGATACAAAGTTCTATTTGACCCATAGACGGGACCCTAACAAATAATACCTACTGAAGGTCTGAGTGGACTTGGGAGTAATGGTAATGAAAGAGTACTCCACATTCCCCAAAGCTCCAGAACTAAAACTTCACCATCAGATGGTTTAGAGTCATGTCCAGGACACTTGTTGGGAGGAGGAGGTGTTACCCTCTGCAGAGATGTTGTCAGTGTATTCTACAGCCCCAGCCAACAGCACTGTTTGTGTGAAGGATTATTTCAAATATTTCAAATTATGAATCATACAATCATAGTTTAATTGAAGAAAAGTACAGCAGACTTCCTCATCATTGACTGATGCATGAAAACAGATACACTTAGGATTGGCAGGTTGGTTGTGTTTTATGGCATATCAACCCTTGTAGGTTATTTGATCCCAAATCTTGTATATACATATATAATACTAATTCATGAATGAATAATTTGTAGGTAACCATTTTTAAATGAGCCAGAGCTCATTTGCTTGCAAACAGTTAAATGGTTTCAAGTATTGCAATATAACACTAATAATAATATAATGTATAGTTTATGATTAAAAAGTTCTATTTGACCCTAACAGCTACCACCACAAGTTCAACACCCTCCATATTCACTAAATCTAACTCAATATAACTTTGTTGTTTCTTAGAGTGAATATCCATCTGAAAGGTAAGAGTTGAGAACATAAAAAGCACAACTTCATACCTAATCAAAAGAGAAGTTTCAGAGAAAATTTGACCAATGGAAAGTTGACTGGAATTAGTGTGTTGAATGCTATTTGGAAGGACATTAATGTTTCATTCATTGTTCATTTGTCTAAGTTAATATAAATTCAGTCTTGATACTTTCTTGACAAGTTTTATATTTAAATAAAATCAATTCCTCTTTTATAGGTAAGCATTGATGCTGTACATGATTTATAGAAGTAAATATTTAGATGTTCATATTCCAGCTTATTATGTTCATTTTGCATGAGTGCTCCTTGAAGGGCATTTCTTCACTTCTTCTGACACTGAACAATCACCAAATCTTTTGGCTAAATGTATTGTGACTAGCATACCAGAATTGTTGACAGAGACTGAGTATTTGGGTAAACCACTCTCTTATAACAACCTTAGATACCCAGATAATAACAGAACAAAGCCAATGAGTTATCATATGGATGTCAGAAATATTGCAAATAGTTGACAATTAACTAAAGAGAAAGTAGTAAGCTAGCTAACCATAGTCAAGGGTAAGCCAAAGGCTCCCTTTTCAATAGCCAGTACACTGAGGTGAAAAGGAGGGCACTACTTCTTTCCAAAAATTACTTCACTTACACTTGATCTGTACCTTATAATGCTGTGTGTTAGGCAAGGAGGCATCAAGTACCATCTTTTTTAGTCTTTCATATGACTTAACCTGGAACTGAATACAATGTTTGCAGACTTTTCTCTGATCCCACAACTTAGGAGAGAAACTCAAAATCTTTCTCTTCTTTCTCTCTTATTACAAATGAACAAATTTGTGCCTAATTAGGTGTGTATATATATATATATATATATATATACACCAATTAGATTTTTTAAACAGATAAATAGACATTATAAGACATTAGTAAACTGGTCCATAAGTCTAGAATTTAACAATTACAGGCATTTTGTACTCGCACTTAAGAAAAGCAGAAACCTTTATTTCATTGTATTAGCTTCTATTATCATTTGCTTATTCATTTTCTTGAAGAGGGCATGAAATAAAATTTGCAAAACCAATATTGAATATTTTTTATGGTTTTATTTTTTTTACTATGATCATGTATAGGAATGATATAATAAGGGTTGAGATACTCCTAAATAGAGATATTTGAACCTTGTATCAATTTCCTTAAAAGAATTAAGGTTATCAAATAAAATCCTAAAATTACTCCAAAAAGTACCTATATATCTTGACAATTCACTAATATTCTATGTTTTCTATATAAAGATTCCTTATTAAATTTTTTAATGACTAAGAATCTTCTGGGATATGACCCAGTATCTAAAAAGAAAAAGAAACTTTTTCTTTGGAGAATAGATTGCATATTTTTTTGTTAATTTTAGAATATCACTTAAGTGTATTGCTAAATTGATTAAAATATTTCCAGATTCCCTTGGTGCTTTCAGTTTTACTTTATTTCCCTTGCTGGAAAAAAGTCCCAAATTATTCTTCAGTATATGTGTGTGTGTGTGTGTGTGTGTATATATTACACACACATATATATATATATATATATATATATATATATTGAAAATCTAAGAAATGATTCAGAGACCTTATTGGTATTGTAAGAATGTTTAAAAAGCATCTACTCTTTCTCAGATAGATACATGCAAAGGCAGGCAGGCAAGCAGACACATACATAGGCTGACACAGGAAGAAGTTAAGCTTTAAACATACAAATGCTGCATGCATTTCTCTCAGGCAATTTGTTGTTACATCCATGATGAGCCTAGTACATCAATAATAAAACACCTTTTCATAACATCTAGCCACAGAAAAAAGAAAAAAAAAAAAAAGAAACCATGAATATTATCTCTGCCAGACGATGACAATAAAAAAGAAAAAATTTGTATCCTAATAAAATAAATTATTACATCTTAACAAGTAAAAAAATAAAATGAGAAAGTCATTTCTTATTTTAATGTGAGTTTTAACTGGAAAAGGACAGAAAATTAAAAATGAATAAATAAATAAATAAATAAATAAAGCATCCTGTTCTGCCAATCATGAATTCCTAGCTAAAAGGAATATCAACAAAATTATTTTCCCTTCACTGATCACCAACTCATTTATTGGAATTCATCTACAATTCATATTGCTACGTACAAAACAATTGTTATAATTGTTATCTAATAATTTAGATGCTTATAAATTAATTTAATCCTTTTTTATGAATATTTATCCCTTCTACTTCTTTTTTAATTATTAATTTACATTTTTTCTCATAATTTTCCTTGCAGTCTTTGGCATCACTGAAATGACTTCTTATTTACTCTTAAATGTTCTTCAATAATTCTTACGGGTTATTGTAATAAATTTGCTAAACTATTATTAACAGTGTTTCTCCTTACCTCTTGGTTTATTTTAGTTTGAATCAGATCTTTCTTATATTTTATGATAAAAGGTTGAATAATTGGTAGAAAGGAAAACAATTAAAGAAACCAAACTAAATGAAAACAGAAGTCCTCTGAAACTTATTCAGACATTTAAAATTCATTTGACCAATAAAGGGGTGCAATCATTGTAAATTTGTTGAATACATTTTTGTTAAATTTTCTCCAAACAACAAAACACTTTTGTGAAGAATTAAGGGAGCTACTTCAAGTTTCCTAAATCCTTTTTAAATTGAAAGTTTAAAGAAGAATACTTGTGTAAGAAGAAGTATTTATAGTATTAAACCAATTAAACTGATGTGGTTACCAGTGGCAGTCTTTTTTTTTTTAACAAACTTTAACAAAATTATTCCAAGTTGATTTTTTTTAAAAAACATGATCTTTTAAAAGCAACTGTAATATAAATCCAGCTAAGTAGAAAAAAAATTGCATGAGTTGGATATTCATTCTTGTGAAAAGTTGAAATTTTGAGTAATATTTATTCTTAGTAGATAAACCAGCTGAAACAATGGTGATGGTTTTGTTTGTTTTTTTTCTTCATGATAGATATGCCTATTTAAATTTTTTGTCCATCACGAAATTTTTTTTTTAATTAAAAGACATTTTTGACATTTCAAAATTAATGGTTTTGGGGCAATTCTTTTTTCTGAATGGAAAAGTTTTAAAAAATCTTTAATATTTTTGAAATTAAGCGTAATTTTAAAAGAATTTTGAAATATTAAGTAAAGGTTGGTTTGGTTTGGTTTCTTTGTTTAATGGCATATCAACTCTTTTTAGGTTATTTAATGCCAAAGCCATTCTCCTAGAAGAACAGTAGTGGTACTATTTAACCCATAGCTGGGAGGATAAGGGGGTTCATACCTTTCCCAAGGGTATTTGACCAAAAGTGAACGTAATAGCACGAAAAGTAAAGGTTGGTTTCTTTGTTTAATGGCAAATCATGGGATATTTAATGCTAAAGCCATCTTCGCAGAAGAACAGCAGTGGTACTATTTAAGCTATAGTTAGGGAGATAATGGATTTAATAAAAAATAAATATAAAAAAATTGAATTAAAGTTGATATCCTTATATACAATTAGTACAATTTAATATATATTCAGCTATGTGTATTACCAAAACAGGGTGATGACTGATATGATCATTTATCACACATTATTAAAGGAAGACATATTACAAAGTATAGATAGATTATGAATCACAGACACAACTAAGCAAACATCATATTGGAAATTTGACCATAAAATGCACACATAAAAAGGTTGTTCAAAAAGTTCCAAACCTAAAAAAAAAAACAGAGCTGAATATTTTTGTGACAACATACTACCATGTCTTATAAAACTTGTATATACATACATAAGTAAAGTTAGCAACTGTAGTCGAGGGTGACCCTAAGCCTCCTTTTTCATCAGCTACCACACGAATATGTAGGGTAGGGCACTACTACTTTCCCTGGATTGCTCCACTTGACCCTTGATACATACCTTATAATGTTAAGTGTTAAATAAGGTGGCATCAAGTACCATTTTTTGAGTGTTTGGTATGACTTGACCTGGGATAGATCCCTGGTTTCCTGGGCCATTAGCGAACACTCTAACCACCAGTATAATTTGTATTAATAGCATTTTTAAATGAGCCTAAGCTCATTCTTTTGCACACAGATAAATACTTTCAAGTATTTCTATTTAACATGAATAATTTTATTTACTATAATCATTTGTTTGCACACAGTTAAATGTATATACATATTATTTGCAAGTCAATAGTTTGTAGGTACTTTCATTTTTAAAAGAGTTAAAACTAATTTATTTGCACATTAGTATTGCTATTATTTCTACACAGTTAAGTTTTTTCAATCATCACTATCTAGCACTAATAATTCTATTCAACATTAATAATTTGTTTGCAGACAGTGGAGTAGTTACAAGTATTGCTATTCAGTACTATTCATTCATCTGCACAGTCAAATGGTTTCAAGTATTGTTGTATCACACCAATAATTCAATTTAGGCACACAGTGAAAGAATTTCAAGTATTGCAAATAATAATAATTCTATTCAACATTACTCATTTGTTTGCACACAGTTAAATGGTCAAGGAGTTCTATTTCTAACAATTCAATTTAACATAAGTCATTCATTTGTGGTAATTTACTAAGCTTTTTGCTTAGATATAGCACAAGGCCATATGAATGGGCCACCCAATGAGAATCAAACTCACTCGTGCAGGTTTGCTAGTCTACTTTGCTAACCATTACACCACCCGAAGTGCCCTAAGTCATTCATTTGTGCACAGTTTAAATGTCAAACAGTTATACTCGACTCATTGATAGTACCCTATAAAATGTAAAGTATATGGATTTAATTATGGCTGATCATAAAGTGATAATGCAGAGTAAAAACATCAATAATGCAGGTAGAGTAAAGGCAGATTAATATTAACATCCCAAGAAAATATCTGTTAATAATACCACTCGGTATTCATTGTAAGTAAATCTAAATTTTCTTTTGTAAGTAAAGGAATTATATTGTGAATTAAATTACCATGACCAGAAAATCCAGCAAACACTTACATACAAAATATGGAAACACTGGACAGCTGTTTCGACCTTATTAGGTCACATCAGCAGTGTATACTGTGATCTCCACCACTGGATATCAAACCAGTATGCGATATGGACTGGTGGCTCAGTTGCAGAGTTTCCGCTCTGCAATCTGTGGTCGCTGGTTTGACCTCCAGTGGTGGATATCACGGTATACACAGCTGATGAGACCTAATAAGGTCAAAACAGTTGTCCAGAGTTTCTGTACTTCGTGTGTAAGTGTTCACTGGATTTTCTGGTCATGGTAATTCAATTCGGACTGTAAGTAAGTTTTGTTCAGTTTCTTAAATCTAATACTGGTGCAACATTTTTGTTGTACCTATAAATTACAGTACAGAGTCCACACAATGTAATAGTTAAAGTGCGAGACAGCAACCTATAAGTAAACAAGATCAAACTCCAGTTGCACTATTACATGCAATTTTGGACAAATAGTATCACTACTGTTCTTCTGTAAGAATGGCTTTGGCATTAAATAATCCAAGAAGGTTGATATGCCATTCAAAAAGAAACCAAGACCTAAATTATATAGTATTTACAAATATACTGGATCAAAAGAGTAGTAATTACGAAGGTCTTGTGAACACCTCAATCAAAAAAAAATATACAAGTTGGGTTGAAAGGGTTAATGATTAATCATGTGTAGATTTTGATTTTTTTTTTTTTCATTTGGGTGTTTGAGGCAGGATTCATATGCTTCAGGACTTCCATTTCTTTACAAGCATATCAAATCAATTTTTTTTTTATTTGATCCTTAGATCTTCATTAAAAAGTACAATTAAAAAATTCAGGTGATTCTCAACATTTGATTACATGTCATTTATCTTAAAGTTGGTAAGTGAGTTCGTACTCCAGTTACGTTATTACGTTCACTTTCGGGCAAATACCCTTAGGAAAGGTATGAACCCCACCTTATCCTCCCAGCTATGGATTAAATAGTACCACTACTGTTCTACTAGGAGAATAGCTTTGGCATTGAATAGCCTACAAAGGTTGATATGCCATTAAACAAAGAAACCAAACCAAACCAAACCAAACCTTTAAGTTGATATTATTCTTCAGTTCAGTTACTTTGTTTAAAAGGCTTATCAACTTTAATGGATTACTTTAATACCAAATCAATCCAAGAGATGAACAGCAGTTGAACTATTTAACTCATAGCCAGTGGAACAAGGGGGTTTATACCTTTTCTTAGGATATCAGTCCACAAGTGAACATGAGCACCACTGGAGTTTGAACTCACTTAATACAATGTTGTAGTCCAACACATTAACCTCTACGCCATGCAGATTCCTCCTAATATTACTCAAGTCAGAAAAAAAGAGTTTAAAAAATCCTTGACTTGTATTATGCTAAACTTTAGATGTGATGATCTGTTTAATTTTTGGAATGTTAAAGATCACCATTCTTGGTTTGTTTTTTTTTGTTTAAAAGGCATATCAACTCCTTAAGGATTACCTAATGCCAAAATTTGATTGATTTCTAAATATTGCGTTTTTTAAAATTTGTCTATAATTATTTGTTTGCACACAGTTTTAGTTCCACATATTCCTTTCCAATATGAATAATTTTCAAACTATTTAACCATAACTGATACAACTACTCAGAGTGGACCTGGGCATAATGGAAATGAAAGGGTACACCACACAACACCAAAGCTGAAGCCTCGTGACCAGATGCAGTTTAGTGTCATACTCAGGACAACTTTCTGAGGGGATTATACTCCTCAGCAGGGGAATACAGTTCGGCGTCATACACAGAACAACTTTTTAGGGAGATTATACCCCTCTGCTGGGGATACAGTTTGTGTATTCTAAGCTCTGCAAACTGGGTCAGCTATCATTGTTGTAATGGTTTTATTTGTTTCATTTTATGTATACTTAGCTATATCCCACAACAAATATAACTATTTCATATACATTTAACTTAAGGTAGATATTAGCAATAGCAACTAACCTTACTAATTTGTGATTATAAATAAGGTTAGTAAGCGTTTCATTAATCAACTGCTTTCCAATATAGTATTAACATGAAAGATATCAAAGAAACAAATGGAAAACAATGTATGAAATAGACAATTATTACATATGTAATGACTTATTAAATGAAAGTCTAAAGTTCTGTTGGTTTCAGTAATGTAGAGTGAGTGTTCAGCTAACTGGTACATATTGATAGTCCTTGGTCTGGATATTATATCTCGAGTCACATAGTGATTAGTTGGTTGTCTTATCTTGTGGCATATCAACTCTTGTTGGGTTATTCAATGCTAAAAATCAGTCTTTTTCTAAGCAATTATATGGTTTCAAGTAATCCTTCATACAAGTTTTCCTATCCAAAACTCATAATTTGAATACAATCCCATGGTTTCAAGTATTCCTATCAAATACTAATAATTTGTACACAATTATATGGCATCAAATTATTTCTAATACAAATAATTTATACACTGTCATAGAGTTTTAAGTATTCCTATCAAGTACTAATAATTTATTCGCAATTACATCATTTCAATTATTCCAAATACCAATAATTTGCAAGTGTTCACCAATGGTCTGGGAGACTGGGGTTCAATCCCAAGGTGAGACATACCAAAGACTTAAAAAATGGTACTTGATACTGCCTTGCTTAAAATTCAGCATAATAAGGTAAGAATCAAGGGTAAAGTGGAGCAATCCAGGGAATGGAGTAGTACCCCCCACCGAAACCTGGGTGTAGTAGCTATTGAAAAGGGAGCCTTCGGGTTACTCTTAACTAAGTTCGACAACTTTAAAGTTTAAAGTAACTATTCTTAATAAAAATAATGTGGATGTTATATGGTTTCAAGAATTCCAATCTAATACTAATTGTATTGTTTCGAAACATTCCAAATACGAATAATTTGCAAACAATTATATGATTTCAATTAACTATTGCTTCTTAATAATCGTCATTTGTAAATGATCAGAGCTTCAAAGTAACTTTTCTTAATACAAATAATTTGTGCAGTTATATGGTTTCAGGTATTCCAATCAAATACTTATAATTTTGGTACAACTGTTTCAAGTAACACTGAACCAGTCACGAGAATTATATGTAAGCAATTAGAAATCAAACTGGGACCATTTACACAAGAAGAACTCAACTCGGTACTGAGAAAAATTAAAAAGAGAAAAACAGCAGGGCTCGATGAAATACCCCCAGAAGTATGGAAGACCAGACAATTCAACGACATACTGCTCCGACACTGTAATGCCGTATATAATCAAAATCCGACAGATAGATGGATGAAGGGATGCATCCTCCCTTTCCCTAAAAAGGGCGACCTCGGATTAGCCAAGAACTACTGAGGTATAACCATTACATCCATATCAGCCAAGATATACAATGCTCTACTACACAACCACATATAACCCAAAACTGAGAACATACTTAGGAAGAACCAAAATGGCTTCCAGAGGAATAGATCCACGACATCACAAATTTTGACAATCCGTCAAATTCTTGAAGGTGTATGTGCAAAAAACCAAGAGGCTACAATATTATTTGTTGACTTTACCAAGGCCTTTGAATCTATTCACAGAGGAAAGATGGAACAAATTCTACTCACCTACAGCCTACTAAAAGAAACCATCGCAGCCATAATGATGCTATATAGAAAAACTACTTCAACATTGTAGCAGGTGTACTGCAAGGAGACACATTACCTCTTTATCATCTATCTAGAATCAAAGAAAACAGTTTCAAGCAAACAAAGAAAAGAAGCAGAAATTACCCCACACAAATAATTACAGACGTCGACGACAGTGCTTCTGACAAATGCACCTGCCCAAGCCAAAACCCTGCTATATAGTTTGGAACGAGCAGCTGCAGGCATAGGCCTCAATGTCAATGCACACAAGATGGAATATATGTGCTTTAATCAAACAGGCAACATCTCCACACTAAACAGTAGCTCTCTGAAACAAGTAGATAAGTTCACCTACCTAGGAAGCAGTGTCTTATCAACCGAGTCAGACATCAACACATGACTAGCAAAGGCAGGGACAGCTATCGATAGGCTGTCGGTCGTACGGAAATCAGACCTGACCGATAAAATTAAACGGTTTCTTTCAAGCAGCGGTCGTGTCGATACTGTTATATGGATGCACTACATGGACGCTAACTAAATGAATGGAGAAAAAGCTTGACGGCAACTACACAAGAATGCTGCAAGCAATATTGAACAAGTCATGGAGACAGCACCAGCTGTACAGACAACTACCACCCATCATGAAAACTATCCAAGTTAGACGAACCAGACATACGGGACACTGCTTGAGAAGTAGGGACGAGCTTATCAGGGATGTACCCCTGTGGACCCCTTCACATGCATGAGCAAAGGCAGGACGACCAGCTAGAACCTACATACAGCAGTTCTGTGCCAATATGGGATGTAACCCTGAAAACCTGCCGGAAGCAGTTGACAATAGAGAGAGGTGGCGAGAGAGGGTCAGGGATATCTGTGCTGATGGCACGATGTGATGATGATGATGTTTCAAGTAACTATCCTTATAAGGATTTTCAAACAAAAATCTATCTTCAATTTACAATACCAATCAAATTCCAATATCAATTTTTTAAGAGCCAAAAATTAGTAAAGTTCATTATCATTTTAAACAGATAAACCCTTTATACTTAATTTAAATGTCAATGCTTTAAGAGCAGATGTAATTCAAAATCTTTTTAAACATTATCTCAAAAGGAGATTTTTCCTCCATAAATGTGATCCAAACAGGTCCAAGTGGACCAGAGAATAATATCAATGAAAAAGAGACTCTACATTCTCTAGAACTAAAGACTCACCACCAGATGCACTAAGTATCATACTCAAGACACTTGAATAGTCTGAATAAAATAAAGCAAACATTCATGAGCATTAATACCTTAAAAGAGGATATTTCTGTCATTCTTTTACATCATTATCTATTAAAACTTCATCCATTTACATCTTTATCTATTAAAACTTCATCCATTTCTGTCATTCTTTTACATCTTTATCTATTAAAACTTCATCCATTTCTGTCATTCTTTTACATCTTTATCAATTAAAACTTCATCCATTTCTGTCATTCTTTTACATCTTTATCTATTAAAACTTCATCCATTTCTGTCATCCATTTACATCTTTATCTATTAAAACTTCATCCATTTCTGTCATTCTTTTACATCTTTATCTATTAAAACTTCATCCATTTCTGTCATTCTTTTACATCTTTATCTATTAAAACTTCATCCATTTCTGTCATTCTTTTACATCTTTATCTATTAAAACTTCATCCATTTCTGTCATCCTTTTACATCTTTATCTATTAAAACTTCATCCATTTCTGTCATCCATTTACATCTTTATCTATTAAAACTTCATCCATTTCTGTCATTCTTTTACATCTTTATCTATTAAAACTTCATCCATTTCTGTTATTCTTTTATATCTAAAAAGTAGCTCAAGATCAGTTTTTTTTTTAATTGATAACTTTTTTTTTTATTGGGTTCAAAATGCAATCAATTACTGGTCAGTTCATTTGAATTTATTTGAAATTCTTTTTTAGGAGGGACATTTGCAGAGCTTCTGTAGTCCTTTCTGAATATTTGAAAATGGGCATCTTTTCCTTTGTAACATGGCTGTGGCTGGGTTCACTTCATGTCATCACAATGTGAAACACGCAAGATTATGGGGAAAAATAAATAAAAATTGTGAAAAAGAATTATAAATTACATCTTTTGTCATGATTTATTTCTAGGTAAATTGGTAGATTTATTTTATTAACAAGCAGAAATTAAAAAAAAAACAAAAACAACCTCAAATAATTTAATATATCAATAACCATGAAGTTGAATGTTATAGAAATCGTTTTTTTTTCTTTATTTCAGTTTTCCAACCCATGTGTTTTAATACACTAGTTCTTCTGCCATATTAAAATGAATTTTTTTGTCTAATAGCCCTTGACCATGAGACAGTGTTCCAAATGTTTTAGAATATATACAGTCTGCTTAGTTTCTGTTATAGCCAAGTCAGATTGGTTCCATATTTTGAATTGGCTAAAAATTTATTCAATGAAATCTTCACATGAAGAAAACAGGAGAATCAACCTGTTAAACTGTTATATTCAAAAGTTCCCTTAAATGATTTAAAACCAGTTTATATATATATATATATATATATATATATATATATATATATATATATACACACACACAACTAAGCTGAGTGATGCCTTGAAATATTTTTCAGCAACTCCAGATGACAAGGTTATGAAGATGACAAACTAAACAGGTCTGTGAGATGCTGAGTGTTAAGAGAGAGTTATCTCCCCTAATGAACAAGTAACTCTTTAGAAAAAAGGTAGGGTTGGTTGAATGGTTGGATTTAATGGCATATCCACCTTTGTAGGTCATTTAATGCCAAATTCATTTTTATACATATAATCAGTTCTATTTCAAACAATTCAGTTTAGCATAAGCAATTTCAATGTCAAAAATAGTTCCGTTTCAAGCAACTCAATTTAACATAGGTACACAGTTTAAATGTAAGTACACAGTTTGTCAAAAACATTTCTATTTCAAGCTATTCTGTTTAGTCAAACAGTTCTAATTCAACCAATTAAGTTTAGTATAAGTATAGATTTTGCTTACACACAGTTAAATATCAAAACAGCTCTATTTTAAACAATTCAGTTTAGTGTAAGTACAATTTCAATGTCAAAAAGAGTTCTATTTCAAACAATTAGGTTTAGCCTAAGTATGCAGTTTAGTTCTATTTGACCAATAGAGAGGACCCTATCAGGTGCTACAACTCCAGGCCAGAAGCTCCAGCATCACTGGAACTTCACCATTAGATTATTGTTTATCATCATATCCAGGACACTTGTGGGAGGGGGGGTATTACCCGTGTGCAGAGGTGCAGTCAGTGTATTCTACAGCCCCAGAAGATTGAGCAACAAGGTAGGGAGGGATGACAAGATTGCTGCTTAGTCAACATGCACATGTAGTTACAGTCAGTGCTAATTCGCACCAATCCTACAATACAACAGTCAGTGAGAAAAAAAGAATCTTGTTGTGTTTAAGATATATTCAACTATTTTTTTGTTAGATTTTGTTGTTCCTAAATACTTAGGATATAACACTGAGTTTGCTTTATACTCTCCAAGTGCTACTCACAAGATCTGCCTCAATGACTTGGAGCATGGCCTTGGAATTCAGTTTTTAGTCTACCTGACCTTGCCTGATCAGTGAGGTTCTTGAAACCCAAGTGAAATTTCTTGAACAATTAGCTCACTGTCCTGTGATCAAATGTACCTTTACCTTGTACACAACAAGTGTTTATGGTGGCTTCCATGGTGTTATGGTCCAGTTCAGACTCATAAAGCCTGCATTTCCAAATTAGACAACACTGCTATGAAGCAGCTCACTAACAACCATAACAGGCATCTTTCATGGCTTGAATTGCTTTGGTTACATGATATACAAGCTGCAAACTAGCATATA
>CAUZXS010004910.1:45000-47500 GCA_963585895.1 Sepioteuthis lessoniana
AATTAACTTTCCTAACAACTTGTCTTTCTTTTCCTTTCTCATTCAATGTAGCAAGCCACAAATCACATGATTTGTTCTTTATTTCTTTTCACTACAATTTGTTTTTAAAAGATTACAGCAAAAAATATCAGAGATCTCACCTTCCATTCTTTCTTCCTTTTTTTATTTAGTTCTCAAGTCAGCCAGCTGTTATGACTGCTGACTTGATAGCTTGTCTGCTGTCTTTTCTTTTTCAATGTGGTTAGCAACAAATCACATAATTCGTTCATTCTTTCTTTTTCACTTGAATTTTTTCTTTTTTTTAAAGATTGGAAAAAAAATTTCAGATATCACAATCTGTTCATTCTTCCTTCATTAAATATTAAGTACACACCCACGTATGTACATACAGAATTGCGTTTTATGTTATATATATATATATATATATATATATATATATACACACACACACACAAACTGAAATATCAATGTATTTCAAGTATAAAATAAGATATAAAACAAAGTCAGGACTATGAGTTTAAGCTTTTGATCCTCTAGTAACTAATATTAAACACATGATTTTCCAACTCTCTCTCTCGATCAATATATTTGATCCTGACCACTGACCACTGGGTTTTGTCTGCCCGGCATCTGGTGAAACAACTGTGGACCTGAGGCTGTGTTCATCTGATTTACTTCAAATCCCCTATGCTACATCTCATGGCTTCCATGGTTTAACATGTGGGGGAAAAACTTACTTTTTCCTTTCCTTTCTCCTCTTACTTCTTTATCCCTTCCCTCCAACACTCTCCGTAAGTTTTAACATAGTGTAAGTCCACAATTAAGGTATTTTTATCTAGATAATTTTTGATGACTACCAATAGGCTGGAATTTATAGTTCATGAAATGAGCTTGAACTCATTAAAACAGATAACTGGAAGGTTCTTGTGAGGGTAAGATTTAACATGTTAAAGATCATTTCCCTCAGCTTCAGATTTTACATCTGATCTCAGACGCTATATAATTACAGATTCAAGCAGTCTCAAAGATATTGGATTTTTACACAAACTAATATATTAAAAGACAATGCAGAATTTGAAAGAGGAGTAAAAAATCAGTTTAACTTATGTTTTGAAAGTAGTCAAATGAAAACTATGAATCAAATTAAAAGATTTGTCTTTTCATTTAAAACACAAATAATATTCAAAGATATAACTTCCAGAAAATAAACAAAATCTAAAATATATAACCGACACACACGTGTATATATATATATATATATATATATATATATATATATATACACACACACACACAATCTCACACACACAATCTCACACATATACATGTATATACATAAATATCACTATATACAAACCCGCATACATATATACACAATCACAAAGACATATACATATGTATATAAACAAAAACACATATATACACATCAACATGTGTGTACATATATGTGTGTATATATATATATATACACACACACACACACATTTTATATATATATATATATATATATATATATATATATATACACACACACACACACACACATACAAAAATTATATACAAAAACTGCTGCCAACAAAGCAGTCTTGCTTCCAGTAAAGTCTTCATCAGATGATGAACCTGGGTTCAGGCATGGTTTCAGGGCCGAAGCATCATTACCACTAACCCAGAGTGCCCCAGCAGTATCTCACAATACTACTAGACTTTATTGGATGGTGTTCAATCTGTACGAATGCCATATCCATTCAGATCCAGTTACAGTCTTGTTTTGGATCTTTTTTATATATTCCCTCTTCTTTGCTGGTGAAAGTCTGAGTTTGGTTAAAAATGTAGAGGTTGCGTTCGAAATAAAACCTCGACATCCAATCTCAAGAGGAAATATGTCTGTTGACCAATCATTCTTAGTACACTGTTCACATAGGTCTTTGTACTTTTCCAATTTCCGCTGATGCGCCGAGTCGATGTTGGTCTCGAAATGGATCGTTAATTCTGCAATGATAACTTTTTTTGAATTAACTGACCAAATGACGAGATCTGGACGCTGCCGAGTTGATGTTATTTCCGTTGGAAAAGCGAGTTGTCGGTCTACGTCAGCAATAATGCACCAGTCCGTGCAACCATCAAGCAATGTTGGTTTGTGCTTATTATATCTATGTGGAGTTTTCGAAACATTTCCTTCTTTCACAAATTGTATATTTGTCTTAATAGATGGAATTTCATTAGCAGTTTCACAACACATTTTTGCAATCTCAGCAATAATCCCTAAGATCTCATTATGTCTCCACATGTAGCTTATTAGGGAATACTGACATCCAGTTAGGACGTGTTTGAGGTTAGCAAGCTTCCCACATGCTTGCAAAGGTTAGATGTACTTAACCCCCAGAGTTTTAAATTTACTGGTGTAGGTAATATGTCGTAAACTGCCTTAATGAGAAAACCTAATTGTTTAGGCTCCATTTGCTTGATGTCACTCCATGTGATAGTCCTGTCCTTAGTGTTT
>CAUZXS010004911.1:2500-10000 GCA_963585895.1 Sepioteuthis lessoniana
ACTTATCGCGTCACCTTATAAATCTGATGCTTTTTAAACAAGTTAACCTAGGTTCGAACTCAGCAACATGTACCTAAGCACCAAAATAAAACAAAACAAAAAACAACCAACCAAACAAAACAAACCCTTATTCATTACTGTCAGGTTAGGTTATTTCTTTTAATGGCGTATCAACCCTTAATGGTAATCTAATGCCAAATCCTGTTTATATATATATATATAAATCTTGTTTTGTTTGCTTATCTTTTATGGTATAACAATCTTTGTAGGTTATTTAATGCCAAATCCATTTTTATACAAACAAATAGTTCACTTTCAACGATTCAGTTCAGCAAAAGTACACAGTTTGTCAAAAACATTTCGATTTTAAACAATTCAGTTTAGTATAAGTAGAGTTTTTGTTTATACACAGTTAAATGTCAAAATAGCTCTATTTCCAACTATTCAGTTTAGCGTAAGTACAGTTTCAGTGTCAAAAACAGTTCTATTTCAAACAATTCAGTTTATCATACAAAAGCACTTTCATTTCAAACAATTCAGTTTACCATAAGTACGTAGTTTTGTTCTATTTGACTCATAGCTAGGACCCTATCAGGTGCTACCACTCCAGGCCAGGGTGGACCTGGGAGCGATGGCAGTAAAGAGATACTCTGCATTCCCAAAGCTCCAGCATTACTGGAACCTCACTATCATATAGTTTAATTTCATATCCAGGATACTTGTTGGTCTTACACCTCTGTAAAGATGCAGTCGGTGTATTAAACAACTCCAGCCGCCTGGGCAAATATATCGAAGGTTTTAAGTGAATAGTTTGCTAAAAACATTATTTTCAAACGAGCCAGAGCTCATTTGCTTGCACACAGTTAAATGGTTTCAAGTACCACTAATAGTTTTATTGGCACACTGTTAAATGGTTTCAAGTAATGCTATCTATAACTAATAGTTCTTTTTGTACGAAGCCAAAAGTTTTCAAGTTTGCTAAGTAATAATGGTAATTCAGTTTAACATTAATCATTTTTTGCACACACATGGTTTCTGGCAAAGTAAATAATTTTGCAGTCCTATTTGACTTATAGATGGGAAAATAACAGGTGCAACCATTTCAGGTCAGAATGGACCTGGGAGTTATGTCAACAATGGGGACACTCCACATTCTCAAAGCTCCAGGACTGGAGCCTCACCATCAGATGGTTTGGTACCATATCAAGGATACTCGTTTGGGGATGCTGTTGGTACATTCTACAGCCCAGACCGACTAATCTGTCATTGCTGCCAGTTAAGCATCCACAAAATTTGAAAGTACAACACTACAGAGGGTAATGGAATCTCGTTTAACTGGAATGTCATTGATTAGGTACTTCAATTTGAATCAATAAATGCATTTTTGTATATACCAGTTATTGATCAGTATAACAGAAGGTTTATATATATATATATATATATATATATATATATATATATATATATATATATATATATATTGAAGAGTGTATATTTAGGCTGCAAGTTAGTATTCAAGCAAGTTTTGTTGAAGACGATGGAACACTGTTAGTTCATTATTTTCAAATTCATTTTTTCTAGACTCCTTGTTATTTTTCTAAAGTCTGGATCTTGATGGTAAAGGAATTGTCCCATATCTCCTGCCCAAGCGCTTTCGACCATACTTCTGTTCGTCTTCAGGAGTAGTGTAGTTTTGAGTTGACTGTTTTAGTTTTAACCTTTTTAATAATTTGTAGCTTTTTGTTTTGAATTTGTTTTTTTGTTTTGAAGTTGTCGATTGGAACGTTTTCAGCGTTTTTTTTAAACGTTCAGTTGGAAAAAGGTTTACTAATCTAGATATTGACACAAGAGTAATAACAGAGAGTTTAAAAAAATAAGATTCAAAATAATAAACAGTGTTCTATCCTCTTTAACAGAACTTGCTTGAATGTATATATATATATATATATATATATATATATATATGAACAGTCGTACTTAACGCCCCGTCCACAGGGCTTAAAATATGCTATGATGAGACCCCACAAAAAAAGGAGGTGCTGTACTTATGATACTGACTGCATTTGATAATAAGGCTCCATTTCTGGAGATCTGGGAGAATATTGATATTACTCCCAGGTCCACTCTGACACTGTGTGGTATAACGTGTTCGGGTCACATGTTTGTGTTAAACAGATCTGTTTAAAAAATTATTCGTATTTGTTAGGACTGTGTTAAAAAATCTACGCAAAAAAATGATCGTTACAATGAAAACAATTCCCTAACCTCTTGGTATGAAATGACCCTAGACAGGTCGGTAAGCCTTTAAGATTGATCAATAGATCAGTTGTATGACTGAGAAGCAGCTGCTGTTGTTAAAAAAAATACCATCTAACCCCGAATGGTTCCCCTTTAAAATAACTTTATAGATGGTAACTTACGAACCGCATTTTAACAGTTACCATAAAATAACAAATATCCCCTAAAAGAATCACTGAGACCTTTCATGCTGCTAACACCCCTAGCCCCCATATCTCTAATTATGTCTTGATAAAAAAAAAATTGCATCTTATTAAAACTTGGGCTTCAATTTTATGGAATTTTCAGGCATTACATCTATTTGCAAACATTTCGGATTAGTGAGGTTTTAAAATTCCGAATTACTGAGTTAAAAATATTCCGGATTAGTGAGTTTCAACTCCTGCAAGGACTTCCATTAAGCATTTCCAATGAGATGGTCGACCAATAGAGGCTGCTGAATTTTCTAACGCTTAAAACTACGAACTGGCCGAGATGAACGAGTGCTGATTGTAAACGCCTGTTAAAAAGCTTTTTTTCCAAGTAAGTTTTCTATAATCCAATATTAACGTGAATTATTCTTACCCTTTAAAAAGTATCAAACATCTGGCTCACATATCTGCATTTGTTTTTTTTTTAACTGAGCCAAAGTTAGACGAGCAAGTTAAAAAAAAAATCACTTTATTTGTTACTTTTTTTTAAAATCTGGCACAAGTTCAATAATTTATGATGCGCCTAATAAAATATAATCTCATTCGTTACATAAGCACACATCAGCCCTGTGAAGCGAACAGGGAAATATAGTATTTAAAGCGCCGATAAACATCTTTTGTAGAATTTTATTCTTTCAATATGAACTTCTGCAAAAGTGGGTTCGAGTTTTGTAAGAGGCCATTTTTTAGCTGTAATTTCTAACGTTTTTTTTTTTTTTTTTACAGGATAATTTTTTTTTTTTTTCAATTTTAGGTTTTACATACTTATTTAAAAACATAATTAGTTACTGTAAAAACATAACTTATAAAAAAATCATATCTGTAAAACAGAAACAGAAAAATGAAATTTTCTTGATTGAACAAATCTTAGTAATATATATATATATATATATATATATATATATATATATATATATATATATATATGTGTATTGTTAAGTATACTTAGTATTGAATTATCTTTTCTTTTGGTTTGATTATCTTCTAAAAGAAAACTACAAAGTATTTGAGTTTGTTTTATGAAAAAAGATTTTTTTTTTCCTTCTATAAAGGATATTTTAAATTTTCCTTGTTAATCGTTAGATAAAATTTTGTCGGCTGCTAGAGTGGACAACGTTTTCTTTCCGAATGGCAAACTTAGCCGACTGCAATTCAAATATATATAGCAATATCTTCATTTTATCAAAAGAATTTTCGTTGAAGTAAATAAATAAATTTAAAAAAAAAACCAGTGAATATATGTTTGTGTGCAAGCGTGTATATATGTGTGTGTGTGTATGTGCGTGTGCATACGTGTGTGTGTGTGCATACGTGTGTGTGTGTGTAAGTGTGGAAATCAAAAGCATTTCTGTGCGTTAACGATGTAATAAGTTTTTTTTTCTTTGTTTTTGCTTTTATTTTTTTTTTATTCCTTGGGTTAATCGAATGGAAATATAATTAATTACAAAGCTTTGTTTAATTAGACTCAGACCTAAGAGTGCGATGCACTCAGTGAGAATCAAACTCACTAGTTTGACAGAATAATTACGTCTTATGATTCTAAAAGAAATTGCCACGCGCAGTGCCTTTGGTTTTCTCTTACTTGCACACACACACACACACACACACACACACACACACACACACACACACACATTGGTATGCGACATTGCACATCTTAATTTAAATAATTACTAATAAATTAACACGCTCATACTTATACAAAAACCAATTGTTAGTACTTTGTATGATCCTTGTAGCATATTGCTTATAATCCTTTGATTACGCAAGTAAGATAGATAGATAGATAGATAGATAGATAGATAGATAGATAGATAGATAGATAGATAAGGAAAGAACAGAGATTGGGAGGGAGATAAGTGGGTATGTAAATTCAGACCACTTGTTGTGTCTATGAAAAATGAGATTGTCAGACCGGACCTGTTAATGTTTGTTCATAAATCCCTTCTGCTAAGTAGGTGAGAATTATCGACTTCAACTTAACAGAAGATGGCTGTCTTTCACCTCACACATTCCTTTGCGTGTATATCCGTTGATTCCAAACGAAGCAAATATCGACAACAAAATGACGAAAAACAAAAAAAGTTACAATTAAAAATGAATCATAATGATCTAAAAGTCAAGGGAACAATTTTTTTTTCTTGTTTTTTCTCTGTGTGTGTGTGTGTGTGTGTGTGTGTGTGTGTGTGTGTGTGTGTGTGTGTGTGTGTGTGTGTGTGTGTGTGTTATATGGCTTGATATAAAAAATTTGCTTTAAAAAAATACAACAGAATTATGGTGGAAAAAATTATGTATTATAAATGAAATTCTCTTGAGAAATGAGTGTATAACCTTTGAATCATTAAACTGAATATAGGGAATTTTTGTTTCGTCTATTAGGCAATTCCTTCATACTTTTATTTTTCAAGTGACTTTTAAAAAATATCTTTAAATTCCAACAGGCAACTGTTTATAATATATATAAATGAGATTTTAAAAAATTCAACCAAGTATTTTCTATTCGCAATGAATTCAGGTTCTGAGTTAGCAGAAAAATTTCCGAACTTCCCATAGAAATAGATAAAGATTACTTGAGTGGATGAAGACGTCTAATATATTTTTTTAATAATATGTATAATTGCCACATTAATGGAGTATTTAAAAACGCTGAGAATTATTTTCAAGAGATAGTACTTTGTAGAGTGATCACTCTGAGGCATTTTTGTGTATTTGCAAAGTTTGTGTGGACACATAATTATTTTGCGCGCCCATATGAATGTATATAGCAGTCAGATAAGATACGCACATCACAGAGGAATATTAAAACCATGTCCATTTAACAGAAACTTATGTCAACATTTACACAATTTTAAACTAAACTTACCAAACAAAATGAAGCAAACAACCACCATAATAATAATAATAATAATAATAATAATAATAATAATAATAACAACGACACTTGGATCTTGCCAGAGAGCGGCAAAAGCTGTGGAACAAGAAGATGACAGTGATAATAATTATAGTTGGTGCACTAAGAACATTCCCCAAGGGCTGGGGGAAAAAAAGAGACTGGAAGAATTAGAAATCAGAAAAAAGATCGAGACTCTTCATATAACAGTATTATAGAGATCGACTTAGAAGAGACCAGAGGAGACTTGCTGTCACTCAAACTCCAGTAAAAGACCACCAGCTGACGCTGGTGTGAAAAATTATCATGGCGTGAAAAAATAATAACAATAAATAGAACACTGCTGTTACTCAGACTCCATTGAAAAAAAAATAACAACATCAGTTTGAGCAAGTGTAAAAAAAACAGATAGGGAGTATAATAATAATAATAATAATAATAATAATAATAATAATAATAATAATAATACGATTTGTACTTGGTGGACGTTTGGAAAAGTCCCCTGTAATCAGGAAAAGAGATTCGATGAACAGTTGATAAGAGGAAGAATTGAAACCAACCAGATCACAACATTACTAAAATCGGTTCGGATACTAAGAAGAGTCCTGGAGACTCGAAGAGACTTGCTGTCACTTAGGCTCCAAGGAAAAGCCATTAGATAGAGCTGTTCTGAAAAACTTGCAATAATAATAATAATAATAATAATGATGCTAAGTCACACACACACACACGCGTGTGTGTGTGTGTGTGTGTGTGTGTGTGTGTGTGTGTGTGTGTGTGTGTGTGTGTGTGTGTGTGTATTCGACAACATATTTCTCTTTTTCAGCATTATCGATCGGCTAGCACCTTTACATAATAAAAAAAAGGGTTTCAAAGCATACTTCTCCTCTTCAGAATAATATAATGGATGACTGTAATTTAGAAGTCACGTTCGAATATTTAAGAATAAAAGGATTGATTTTAAATTAGCGTTGTTTTCTAATGTAGTATCATACCAAAAAAAAAAAAAAAATACATATGTATATCTATATATATATATATATATATTTATGTGTGTGTGTGTGTGTGTGTGTGTGTATGTGTGTGTGTGTGTGTAAAATTCGACTGCTTTCATTTTCTACAAAAATTCATAGATCTTCGACTCCATTAACGATAGAAATTACATATCCACGTGTATGCGTTTTCTTTCAGTCTCTGGTGCTTTCTTCTTCACGCCACAATACAAGAAGTGATCGTGTATCCACCCGTTACATGTAATTCGTATTTTTTTTAAAATTTCTTTAGGTAAAATACATAGACGTCTATTGGTGTATGTGTTAGTGTAAGTGTGCAAACATGTGTATGTGAAAATGTAAAAAGGCATTCACGACACACACACACACACACACACACACATATATACATATATATATATATATATAAATATATATATATATATATATTATATATTATATATATATATGCAACCATTACATCGCTTTATAGCGTATATGAACAAACTTGTTTTGAAAGCTTCAATGCAGAAATACGATTTCTTGAACCAATCAATCCATCAATCAATCAATCAATATATATATATATATATATATATAATATATATATATATATATATTATATATATATATATATATATATATATGCAGTACAAAAGCTAGCACGAAAGGTAAAAGAGATAATCAACACAAGCAGAATCACAAGATAAATATGTATAATGAAATCAGTCATGACTGACCAACCTCATTCGCCTTAAAGATATCTTGTGACAATCTGTGCATCCGTAAAAATGCATCCCTCTGTTTTAATTGTCACAAGAACTTTCAATATTTGTTGGTATTTGTATAATTCTTTCTTTTAAAATGGGCGCTTTGTCTCGGGTAAAAACAATATCAATCAAACAATGAATCAATAATACGGTTCAATAATATTATTTTGTTTCGCATTTACATTTTTTTTTGTAATTCCCCGTAATACATACATACATGAATATGAGAGTGTGTGAGCGCGTGTATATATATATATATATATATATAATATATATATATATTCGTTGTTATTAAGATATGCAAGAATTCAACTGCCGTATATATATATTTATATATATATATATATATATATGTAGGA
>CAUZXS010004911.1:12500-15000 GCA_963585895.1 Sepioteuthis lessoniana
TGCGCATATTACATACAGCTAATATTTATAAAGAAAGCGAAGATTTGTGTGTGTGTGGAACTTTATTCAAACTCTCTACAAGCAAACGAATATCCAACGTTGTCCGAAAAGATTTGACTATTTCTGTGATGCTTTCGATTTTAATTTTCCATCGTCTTTCTTCCGGTAATTTAATCTCTTGATCGTATGTTTGTGAGTGCGTGCATATTTAGAGGACATTGTTGCTACGAAATTCTTATTCATTGGGTCTTGGCAACGTTAAGTGAATGAAGCAGTGTGTTCGCAGACCAATATTTTCTAGATTATCGTTTTAGGCTGGTAATCAAAATAGTTAACACTTGTATGAAAAAGAATAGATAAATGAATAAACAATATATATCGATATAAATTACCAACTGTTATTGTATGTATTAAAGGTATGTTTGTGCGAATATATTTTTTAAAAAATACTTGAAAAGGCTTTTTATCTCCGTATCTTTTTTTACCTTTACACATCTATCTATCTATCTATCTGTGTTTGTGTTTATGTATACAAATAAGCGAATGCACGAAGTGTCATCAGTCTTTTCATGTTAGAAATATCTTTGAATGTATTTACTAAGCGTCGTTATGGTATAACATAAGATTACAAAGTGTGGGGTTTTGACTTTCAAGGCTCGCTCATTAAATATTACACCACAAAAAATTGTCCTGTGTTTGTTGCCATCGATTTCGAATATTTTGTTCGTTTCGTCGACAAATAACTATTAAAATTAAACATAAGAAATTTTTTAAAAAATTGGAGTGTGTATATATATATATATATATATATATATATATATTTATATTGTGTGTGTGTGTGAGAGAGAGTGAGTGAGTAACCCAATAAAAAAAACCTACGAATCATTCCAAGAAGTGAATTAAAGCATTTCTTTTAGAACGTCTATGACTCAGAGAATAAAACTAAAGAAACCACCAGTCCAATTTTGTAGTGTCTATGACCGCGCTGAACGTCCTTTAAATTTTCCATAAAATAATGAAATGCTAATTAGAACTTTTCATTCTTTCTTCAAACAGAAATATCAATATCATCGTGGGCCGCTGTTACAACGGGAACCCACAGGTTCACGAGTCGTCTAGTAAGAAGTACGACCCGGAAAGTAAATCTATAGATTCCCCTACCCCAGACTAAAAATAAATAAAAACCTTATTGGCAATCAGCTATTCTATTTACTTGCCTTGAGCTACTTGGCACGCTGCTATGTGCCAAGATTTAAATTCTGTATGAAATTGTCCCACGTGTTGTGGCATTTGTACTCCTCGGGGGTCGATAATAGCGCAAAAAGTAATGACAATTTTATAGGAATCTTAATCACGTGATCAAATCTGATAGGTTCGAAATAATTAACGTATTCTTTTAAGTTTAATTTGATTTTTTTTTTTTTTTTTTTTTACACAAAACAATACAATACTCTCTCTCTCTCTATCTGCATACACACATATACATACGTGTGTGCGCACGCGCGCGCAGATAGAAATATAGATAGAGAAAGAAAGAGAGAGAGAACAGTCTGTCTCTGGATGACTATATATATATATTTATTTATTTATTTATTTATTTATTTATTTAGAATATGTAAGCATTAATCCTCTTTTAAAAACTTGATAAATTTAAGTTTATTTATACACTGAAAAATAATTTTCTTTTTTGTTGATATAATTTTATTCTCAAATATCAGAAATTACTGAAAATATACTTACTAGTAAAAAAAAAAAACACACACACATGTCATACTGATTTTTCTTATTGTTATTATATCTAAGTTAAATCGATCATTTACAAAAAGGTGTTGCAACTACTTACCCTTTCATACAAATTAAATAGTAACCTTATTTCATATTAGTGAATTGAATTACATTTTTAGAGATGAAATAAAGTTAAGACTAATCACACTGGTAAATATAGTTAAATTTTTTTTTACAGGCATCTTGCATCGTGATATATTTCCGTAAACTTGTAAAATCTTTCGAGTCTTCACTGCTGTTTTGGTCATTTTGTTTTTTTTTATAAGATCAAATTCTTATTTCTGGTATTTATAGTCATCGGCACTTATTCAAATTTATGATTTATTTATTACATAATATTTAAGATTATATATTTGTATATATTTATAATATAAGAATCAGGTGCACTTTTAACTTTCCCCAAGTCATATTTTATCACTATTGAATGAATTAGTTTAATTATTTTAAAGTTTCCCTTGTACAAAATGTCGCTCCAATTTTTAAAGATATTTTCACATTTGAAAGAAAATCGTAAATGAGCTGATGTAAATGTATGCTTAAAAGAAGAATTTAAAAAAAAAAATTTATTAACCAGTAATGAAAAAATGTAATTCGTCAAGAATAAAAAAAAAAAAGATATTGAAGTGTATCGGTAAAGTTGAAAAACAAACAGAAATTATGAGATAATGTTTTACAATCGTTTCACTTCAGATACAGCAGTTGATTTTCTGATAGA
>CAUZXS010004911.1:20000-65000 GCA_963585895.1 Sepioteuthis lessoniana
TACATACATACCCCAATAATCTGGTGTGGATGTTGGGAAAAATGGATTTGTATTCATAAGACAACTCTCCTTCCTATATAACTGCCTGGTCTATTAACTATAAAAACAGAACGATTTTTTTAAAGTCAAAATATGGCAAAATGCCTTCAAATAGATATATATCATCAAAATGTTTTGGTTTCTTTAATGTTTGTTTTATTTACGAAGTTTAAAATAAATCGATCAAACATACTGTAATAAACACATAAATCGAACATACGGTAATAAAACACATTAATCGAATATATTGTTATAAATCCAGTTTGTTTTATTTACGATGTTTAAAATATATCAATCGTACAAAATGTCAACATGAAAGTAACTTTGTATGATAAATGTTTCAAGCAAATATCAACAATAACTGAATCTATTAATAGAGCCTCTCAACCAGCAAAAATAATTAATCTGAAAAATATGGTTAGTTTTGCATCGACTTTGAAACTAAGATATTGCACTTGAAGGATTAATATTATTAAGGTCACTCCTTAATGTCTGAGGTGCGTCACAAAGAGGAATGTCTACAGGTCTGGACATTTTTTTCTGTCACCATTCTCTAGTACATACGTACGAGAAACCTCACAATAAACTTGACCTTGTGTCAAACCTGCTTTTGATGGAGTGAGACTTGGTAAAGTTTGAAACAAAGATATGAAGTGTAGTTTTATAAAAATGTTTTTTTTTTAATATCTTGGCTTAGCTCAAACTTTTAAAGTAAATAGCCATAGCCATTAGGAATTTTGTTGTAACCCAAAAGAAATAATTAAATCAGCACACTATTTTCTAAATAAATATTATATTACTATATTTACAAATATAAAATCCCCGAAGGAAAACGCTATTTAAAATAATATACTTACTACCTCTGTAACGTAATCGTTGTTTCATTTGAATATGAATTCAATAAGCTTAAAGTAACAACTATTATGGGACAGTGGTAGTACATGGTAATAGCTTCAATGTAAATCATTTTGTATGTGTGTGTGTGTGTACACATACACACACACACACACACACACACACATAACTGGTTAACAAATACATCATTTAAGAATATTTCATTATAATGCACTATTTACTGAGACATTTAAGTGTCTTGCTTAAGCCTTTAAAAGTCAATGTTTTTTTCGGTTTACTAATTTCAAAACATTTATATTACTTTTATTTATTTGTTTATTTAAAATCCATCTAAAGTCTTTTCAAAAGTGGATGTCCGTAATAAATAAATAATTTTTTAAACTATTCAAAAATCATAGCAAGAAAATGTAATTCATTAATGTCAAAAAGATATAAATCTGTCTAGAAAGCACGCGTAAAATCTTAAAAGGATGGCCATATTTGTAATTCTTTAAATCAAGAAGCAAAAAAAGCTGCAATTTGAAAATGAAATAAATTTCACCTAAAGTTAGTTTAATATTACGGAAAAAAACAACAACAAAAATATTATTCATTCGCTGAAAACATTACACAGATTATTTAACAGCATGAGAATAAAAAAAAATTAATTTCAAAGAATAAAAGACTAAAGTTGAAGAAAAAACATTTCTTTTCGAAATACTTAATAATTATACTAAAACCATTTTTTTTCTTCGCCATGAAATTGAAGGAAGGATTTGATAAATTATGATTATCATGATTAAATTTGAATTAATATCAATTACATTATTATTATACACATAGTAAATCCTATCGAAAATTAATTTTGGTCATCAAGATTTTCATATTAAATTTAGGCTACGAAAAATCCTTCTCGGAAGCAAAAAATGAACGAATGTTTTATGAAATTAAAACTTTTCTTTAAAACATCAAACGCTGTCAAAATTTCGAGTGAGTCTCATTTGCCCTATTTACAAATAAAAAACAGTTTTTTTTAACCGAATATTTTAAAACTACGCTTGAAAAAAAAACATAAATTTTGATATCAGGATTTTATATAATTGTTAAAATAAATGAAATGTTTTGAACAAAAAGATTATCTATCAATTGCTATCCGTTGAGTAATATAAATGTATACTGAGATAATTGGTTCTAGAATTATTTTAATTAAAGTTTAAATAGTAAATTTATGTTAAAGTTTAAATTGTAAATCAACTGAAATTTAAAATGAATTAAAAAATGCAGTATATATTGCAAAAAATTTATCGCTATTTGATTTAAACAAGAAATTCCCTCAAACATTTCGTTTGTTTTAGTTTTGTTTTGTTTTTTTAATTTATTAAATTTCTTTTTATTTGCATAAGAACATTTTATAACTTGCATAACACACACACACACACTTATATATATAATGCCTTTTGATAATAATAATTTTACATTATTAGATATTTTGATAAAGAATAGTGAAACAATAAAAATACATTTTCCAAATTGTGTTTATTAGCATCTGTTTTAGAAGGCACTGCCAAGCATCTTTGTAAAGAATGACAAAATATATTATTGGAAAAAAGGAATCTGATTATGAGTTTAAAATTAATTAGTCATTTTGGCTACCTGCAATTGATATTTTGGTTTTTGTTATTCGGATTTGAAACTCTATAGGATGTTTTAAAATTTTCCTGTTGGTCATCCCAAAGAAATACAATTTAAATAGCGGGCGTAGATTTTTTTTAATCGCTTGAATTTTTTTTTTTTTTTTTTTTTTTTATATTAAAAAAATATTTTGGGAACGTATAAGGTAAAAATGTAATGACTGCTAGAATTTTTTTTTTCCTTATTCGAACTCAAAACCATAACAAAATATCCTTTATTTTTATTTACAGTAAACAGCATTTCATTCGGGACGACCATCTGTACATTGTACCAACAGAGTTTTCATTTTTCACTAAGTTATTTGGATCTGTTGGTTCATATTTTTTAACTTCCTGTGTGTGTTTGCGAGAGAGAGAGAGAGAGAGAGAGAGATTTTAAATCATAAATTTGTTTAAATAGCTTAGTCTCTGATCGTCCCTAGAATCTTTGACTGAGCCAGTGTGTGTGCGCGTGTGTCCCAATTTGCTTAGAAGGTGGAAGGGTGTCAAATTAATGGAATTACCATTTTTCCTATGTTGACTCTTTAGTAGTCACTGACAGCTGAGGCTATGAGATTCAGTCTTATATAGTGCCTTGGATAAATTTGTTATCGTGTAACCACAGTCTTAAAACTTAAAGCTAATTCTCGCAGATGATTAGTCTCGTATTGATAAAATCAGGGTTGTAAAAGTTCTCAATTATTGATGTGTGTATCTATAACAAGTACAAAACATTTATGCAAAATATTGTGTGTGTGTGTGTGTGTGTGTGTGTGCGCGCGCGCGTGCGTGCTTATGTATATGCAATTATTTGTGCTGCTGTATTTAGGTATGTGACTGAATCTGAGTGAGCATATATATATATATATATATATATATATATATATATATATACTTTCTTTAAGAAAAAAACCAAAGACCGGTTACTTTAGGATCATAAATTTATTTCCATCCTGTTTTGTGTTTCTGATGTAAACCAAAAACACGAAGAAAAATATAACGGGACTTCTTCAGATCTTATGGATTAAAGAAATTCACGTCAAAGACAATATTTTAAAAGCAGAATACCTACAATGTAAATATTTAAACAGCTTAATCTTCCAAAAAAAAAAAACAAACAAAGCCGAACAGCACCCGAAAGAACTAAACTGATTGAATTGAATGTTAGGCTACATTTGTAAAGCACTCGCTTCATTATCGCATAGATAATATACTAATCGCAAAGTCAAAATTTTGAATCTATAAAAAAAAAAATAGTAAATGAAGAAACGTTCTCTCTTTTCACGCACGCGCGTGCGCACACACGCACACATTCACACGATGATAAAAATATACATTCGTTTAAGTTTTATTGAAATATTCAAATGGATACATGTTAAAATTACATTAGACTTTTCAATATGGAAGTAGAATAATTCTACAAGTACCTAGTTTTAGCATTTTCTGTACGGCTTTTAAAATTCTATTTAAATTGTGGTATGAGAGACGTTTGATTCGTTTTAAAGATGGTTAGTGCCATTATGGGGTTTTAAAATAAACGCCACAGGAAAAAAGAAAAAAAAAGACACCTCTGAAGAAGGGAGCCAACATGGTTCCGAAACCTCCACTGATTAACATGATTCGTAACAAAATCTTCGTTTTTTTTTGTTTTGTTTTTTTTTGTTTTGTTTTGTTTTGTTTTCAAACGTGCGCACACTCAAGCAAAAGCAGATAGAAGGCACGTAAATTAGTTTAAATAAATTACTTTCTATTTATATGTGAAGTTATAATTTCTAAGATGGCAAAATAAGTCTACGTTAGATATGAGTGAGATATTGCGTTAGTTTTAAGGAAGTACAACTAAGAAATTGAAAACTTATAACTGATGATTTTACTAACGTACTGAAATTTAAGACTTTTTTTTTATAATTAAAGACTTTTTTCCTACTGTATTCAGTATCAATTAGAATGAAATATATGTACGCTTCTCTTTTTCTCTCTCTCTCACACACGCATATATATATATATATATATATATATATATATATGTATATATATATATATATATATATATATATATATATTGTGTGTGTGTGTGCGTGCGAGCGTTCTAATAGTTATACTTATTACCCTACAGAATTTTTCATAAGAATTCGAATAAGCTGATTTTCATTATTTAAGATTGCATATGATCATTAAATATTTTGAACACGGAGTCCAAATTAACTTTTCCTGGCAGTGTAAACACACACACACACACACACACACTTTGCGCCAGAGGTGTAATGGTTACCGTCAAAGGAATCGGACATGGCATATCCGAGTTCATGTCCTGGGTGAGGTTGACTGCATTTTACATTGTGCTAATACCCTTGGGAAAGCTATGTATCCAAAAATTCTCCCTCCAGTTAGTAGGGCAGGCTGGGCTCTTTAACCTTGGTCTCAGCGAAGGAAAACTCTGAATTCAAACCTGTTAAACTCCACTTAAAACATTGACCTTGTGTCATATCCTGCGCATGTGAAACGGTTTAGCAAATCAGATTATACATTAATCAGCTGAAACAAAGTCATTTTAACACCCAAGTTTGAAAAAAAAACACAGATTGATCAGTAAGCAATTATATACTTCTAAATCTATCTACACAGCAATTAGGACGTCTCACTGGTGCAGCTGATCATGACAAATGAATTTGTTTCTCACTGCGTGGCCTGTTCTTCAAGCCTTAACCACATTTTATTTGAAGCTTATTGATAACAATACACAAAAAATAAATTCACCATGCATTCGCCTAAACGCTCTTACAAATTCTACGTATATAAGTAGTGCTTAATTTCAAGAAATTTCTGTGTCTGATAAGTTTCACATCTGTGTGACAGTTGAAAGAAAGCAGGTGTAATTATCTAGTTCCTTCAAAGAAATTTGTCCGATATTTGAACATTGATAATGTCTGAAAATGATTTGCTCAGAGGTAATTGCGATGTAATCAAGCACAAAAGTCGTTCTCAGATTGTATATATGCTAATATATATTTAATATTTTCTGCATCTTAAAAAAAAAAACACGAGTGCTCTAATCTCGAGATATAGTATAGTATGGATTCTTATGTAATTCTGTCGAGGTATTTAGACAAACAGGAAATAAGTGTGTACTGTAACAAATGTTTCTATTATGTTTTTTCGTATATATATATATATATATATATATATATATATATATATATATATATATATATATATATATAATTTCCCAGGGTAATGACACTAGAAAATTTAGATTCTACTTGGATCACAAAAAGAAATTCCGATCGGTCATTGAAATATTCTGAAAGACACAGGAAACTGTATATAGACTATTAAACAGATTGATAATTCGGTTAATATCTCTCTCTCTCTCACACACACACACACACATATGTATTTGTGTTCATATACATATGTGTATTGTATAAGTGCATATATATATGTATGTATGTATGTTTTTACACGTGTATATATATATATATATATATATATATATATTTGAATGAATGATGAGTGTGGGAGATTTGCCTAAAGGCTAAATAATTGTTTTCACACTGACTTTATGCTGCAAATTAAAACGAGTAATTAAACGCATATATATATTGTGTGGGTATGTAAAAATCAGTCAGAATATAAATGTTAAATTTACTCATATAGCTCGGTTGAAATAAAAAGCTATAAAATGCTTTCATCAATATCGTACCTACGAAATGGATTATTTGTGTAAATGTGTATCGTTCTTTCTTTCTTTCTTTCTTTCATGGTCCGAGGAAAGGCAGAGAGATATAGACACGTGCCTGCTTGGATGAACGTAAATTATGCATATCTCGAATATGGAATCGTTTGGTTCTTTCTTAGAGATAACTTCTTTCTTTTTGTAACTAGCTTGTTTTGTTCCCACCAGCAGTTTTCTCTTGAATTATGTGGACAAGATAATAACAAAGAGGTGTAACTATCTAGCTGAATATCACAGCAAATAACCGGATGACTTTGCTTTTGTAGCCTAGGTCTTTTAAGTTCAAAGATATTAAAACAGAACAAAGCCCCGCTAAAAAAATAAAAAAATAAAATAAGATTAAATAAATAAATAAATATACATCATTTTACCTGATAATCGTTAAACTTTTTAAAATTTAAAAAAAAATTTCATTACTTGAATTTATTTGATTGGATTTGATTTTTACTTGGTTTGGCAGTTTGTTTTTTCTTCATTAATTAAAAACTATATCTTGTGTTTTTACTATGTTTGCTATTATCAAGGTAAAAAAAAACAAAACAACGGATAATCAGTCTTATTCAATTGCGTACCCGTTTCAGATTCCTCATAATTCATACACAAAACATTTTGTCAGTCTACTTTGAATTTCTTTAGCAAAAGAAGGTTTCGTTAATGTGACAGCCGTCAGACTTATATTATTATAATAGCAATCGAAATGCTTACGATCAAGAGAGTACCTTAGTCTATAATTTATAACTCCTCACCAGAGAAATTCAGATAAATTGATTTAAAAAATCAATTCGATTTACCAAACAAAATCGTTGATGATAATCGAAGATGGTATTGATAACCAGATGATTTTACTGATAATCAAGTCATTATCATCATTTAGTATAAGATGGTCGAATACTGAAACTTTGATAATATATTGTTTACGATACCCATGCACACACAAATACAAAAGAAGGAAGGTGGGGTACTCAAGCCCGACCCAAAAAGGAATGACCATTTTTGAAATTTTAAAAGAATTAAAGCAACAAAATACATGTGCCAAGTATGTTAAACAACGGATTGAAAAGAAATAGTTCACGCTTCTATTTGGTAGGTGTGAGAACTTTTCAGCGCTCCACATTCACATATTTAAGAATGCATATGAATTTAAATGAATTTTGTTATATTTTGAAATATTAGATTGAAAATGAATTGCGCAATGACATAAGTATTTTGTACATTTCTGATTAAGATATTTTGTGTGTGTGTGTGTGTGTGTGTGTGTGTGTGTGTGTGTGTGTGTGTGTGTGTGTGTTTACCTAATCCCTCCATCACGACCAGGAGGAGAAGGAGACACGAAATCAATTTTTAAGTGAATTCTTATTCAGAGATTTCCTTCTACTTAGACTGGTTGCTTAATAAAGGCTTTATAACACTTTTTAGACAATCATTTTAATACTGATTAGAGTTTAATAAAAACAAACCATAATAAATATGAAAAAAGTAAGATGTTTGCAGATTTTGCATATACACATAAATACGCAAATAGACACACACACACACACACCCATAACAATATTCATATACGCGTATGTCTTGACATGTATTCTTCCGGCATAATCAGGATGTGACACAAGGTCAAGTTTTAATCAAAGTATAGCTGGTTAGAATTCAGTTTTCCTTCTTCTAGACTGGTTACCTAACGAAGGGTGAAAAACCCAGACTGCCTTACTACTCGCCCTTAGCTGGTCGGAAACATATTGATTTCATGCCTTTCCGAAGGGAATTAGCGCGAAGTGTAACGCATAAAGTCTCGTCCAGGATTTGAACTCGGGACACCGATTCCATTTCCTTATCGATAACCGTTATGCTAAGCACGCCTCCTTGTTTGTTCACACGTACGTTCCTGCATCAATGATAATACAGACAAAATATTTAATATGAATCATTTTTGGCTTTAATATATCAGCAAATAAAGGTTCTAACGATAAATTTATTTGAAATTCGATTTTCTCTATTTTCACCGTAATTTTGCCACAAGAATTGTACAGGCATTTTGGCGTGATTTTAATAGTTATTTCCTAAGTTTTGCTTAGTCGTGGCACAAAGCCCAAAGTTCGGGGCACTCAATGAGACTCAAACTCACTAGTAATGGTCTGCAAGTCTAGCTTGGCTAACCATTACATCAAGCAAGAGAAGGTTGGTAATAAAACCTTCAACACTCACACACGCCTATTTACTAACCAAAATGTGTTGTGTATCAGATCCCATTTACTCCAACATCTACGCGCACACGCGCTGAGACACTCGCAATTTTAAGCCCCTCTATTTCATTTTTATTCAACACCACGGCTCATTTGGTTAACACGTTGTTTTACTAACCAGCTGCCTTGGACCTGGGCCAACTATCAGGTATCTTAGCTGGAGGGCTAATTTTTTAGATTCCAGAAACGATGCAATGTATTTGTGTGCTTGTAAAATCTGGATCAATATTCATTTTTTTTTTTTTTTTTTGCTTAACCTAATATTATAATTATTATTTTGTAATCCGAAATTATATTTATTCATCTTACTTTCCTTTTTTAATAGTTTCTTTATTATGAAAAAAAGCATATATATATATATATATATATATATATATATATGGGAGAGAGAGAGAGAGAGGCTAGTTCGAGCCTATTTCGAAGATAAAATTTAGATTATTCTTACTTATTTATTTTTGTTATCTATTTTATTTATTTATTTATTTATTTTATTGTTTTTCCTCATTATTTGATATATTGGGGATACATAGATATCTCTATCTGTTTTATTTTGTTCGTATCTTACTGATGGTTGATAAAGTATGTTTCCTTTTGTGAGCAATATATATATATATATATATATATATATATATATATATAAACACATATAGTTATTGTGGGATTTTTGATTTTGTTTTGTTTATTCAATATCTTATCTTCACAAGGAACAACATTTTATGAAGCCTCTTTTCAACAATTAATTTAAGATAGATGTGTTTATGATTTTTTTTTTTTTTTTTAAATACACTGTATGGGTAGATTAAAATGTTTTGGAACTGTGAAAAGAGTTTTTTTTTTCTTCTTCTGTCTGAAGAAAAAAATTATAAAATGATGATATCTGATAATTGAAGAATTTAACAAAATTCAAGTTTTTTTTATGTTAATTTAAATCCCACTGTTTCCCAAACTGATTTTTACGAAAATCAAGCCTTTCATTCGTGGGACGCCAAATTTTAAATATTCAAATAAAATTTCTTTGTCTATTTTTCTTAAGCAAATATCTGTCCCTGAGGTGATTTTTTTTTTTTTCTAAAACAGTTAAACTAGTCCCGAGGAATTTCAGGAGATAGCTTCTGGTGCCCCACTAAAGGAAAATTAGCGGGGGTCGCAACATCGTTGTCATCATTGTTCTTCATCTTCTAAAAAATTCAACCCTTTTCTTTATTTTCCTTCTCTCTTTTTCCTCTTTGAAAATTCCCATTGCGGTCCTTTCTCTCTTTATTTTTAAACAGATTTTAGTTTCTTATGGAAATCAAAGCTTTCAAAAACGTCATTCTAATTCCTCGAAATATTCTCTTCATAATCATCATTATTATTAGTTGTAGAATTAGTATTATTAATTATCATTTAAGATTTATTTATTTTGATTTTTAAATTTTCATCTTTAAAACGGTGAGGACAACAGTAAAAGAAATGTGTCTATTTTAGGTTTGGTTTCTTTGACTAATGGCATATAAACCTTTGCTGGTTATTTAATGCCAACGCCATTCTCCTAGAAGAACGGTAGTGGTACTATTTAACCCATAGCTGGGAGGATAAGGGTGTTCATACCTTTCCCAAGGGTATTTGCCCGAAAGTGAACGTAATAGCGCGAGTGGAGTACGAACTCGCTTACTACGATTCCGCAGTCCATCGCTTTAACCATTACACCACGAGGATACCCCCTATATCTATTTTAAATCGGTTATGTATTAATATAACAAAAAAAGAAAATTCTAAAAAAGACTAAGATGTTTACAACAAGGTTTTAATACATGCTATGCGACTTGTCGAAATAATCGACTGCATTTTTGATGATAAGCTATTTTCCTTACAATAATTTGTCCTGTTCCATGCGAAATTCACCATCCCCAGTTACTAAAAGACACAAAAGTATTCATATCAACAACGATATTGAAATTCTTTCATGATTTTATTCATTCAACTTTTCTTTCATAAACGCAAAGGTTTTGTCGACTCCATCAATGGCCCGGGAAGCCGGGGTTCAATCTCAGGTCGAGTCATATCAGACTTAAAAAATGGTACTTGATACCTCCCGGCTTAAAATTCTGCATTATAAGGTACGTATCAAGGGTGAAATGGATTAATCCTGGGAAAGAAGCGCTCTCCCCTCTACCTCGGTGTAGTAGCTATTTAAAAGGGAGCCTTCAGGTCACCCTCGACAACGGTCGCCAACTTATATATATATATATATATATATATATATATATATATATATATATATTGTGTGTGTGAAATTAATATAGTCTAGACAGTCAATAGTGTCTAAATTTCTTGCTCTTGTGATCATCGGACTAGTGTGAAAATAAAGAGAACTCATTATATATAAATATAAAGCGTATTTTGATGTTGGGCTTTAGTTACAAGTTTCAGACTTTCTTGAAAGCATTAAAAAGTCCCTTTTCTAGCTATTTTAGCATTAACAGCCATTGCCTCTCTAAAAGCACGAATCTCTCGGGTACTCGTCCCAACATGGATAGGTGTCTGTTCCGACATAGAAAAAAAGGTTTCTTTTTAAATTCAGGAATTTTTTTTTTTTTTTAATAAAAAATATACAGAAGATTAAAATGAAGATAAAGAAACTAACGGAAAAACTGGAAGGATCGATACGTAGACAAGATGATAAAATAACCCAAAGATAATGCTTCTTCATTATGCTGTAATATTTAGGTGGTGGATATGAGTGATTAGATAAAGATTAGTCTAAAAGGATAAAAACAATATATCCACCCCTAAACTCAATACGGATAATTCGAATCGCTCAAAAAGGAATGATGTTCAATGCATTAGTGTCTTCGATAGATAATTAAGATAAATGTAATGGAAAAACAAAAAACAAACTCAAAACAGTATACAAAGTACCCATTTGAATATAATTAAACAAAAGAAAAAAAAGAAAGAAAAACAACAAAAAAAGAAAACGGGGACTGGCAAGTTATATCTGCTAACGTAAGTTTTAAACTAGTCGACTGCTCTTAAGATTAACTTTTACAGTGACTGATCGACAGACAGTGATAACCTGTTCTTTTTATTTTTTTATGGGCCCGTAAGTTGTTTTAAAATGTATAAAATAAAATAAAATAAAATCACAGCGTCTTTAATGCGAATCCTTAGCTTGGTAAGTCCTGCACACACACACACACACACACACAAGTACCTCGAACGCAAGATGATCGTACGTACATACGTGTGTGTGTGTTCGTCAGATGATTTACCTCTTTTACCGAGATAAGGAATCACACACACATCGTTAGTATTGGGATACGAATCTGGTTTTAACTATGACACTGTTCTCTCTCTCGCCATTGTAATCCTGTATGACACTATGTACCATAATTAATCGAAACCTAAAAAATATTTTTAATCTTTTTTTTTTTTTTTTTTTTTTTCAGCACTGCTCAAAAGATTACGTGCTGCTTGTTGAGAGAGCGAAAGAGAGAGAGAAAGAAGGGGGGTCGGAGGAGGATGAGAAACTCAAAGATTGTCAAGGTGATAGGAAGAGTGAGAGATATATAGAGTGAATGAGATAGATATAAAAAGTTATTAGAGTGTTAAAATCCAATTCTTGGTGCTTTTTTTTTTTTCTTTCCTAAGCTGCAAGTCTAAATATAGTATTTTTTTCTAATTCTTAAAAAAAGTTAAGATGAAAAGTTTACAAGTAAGAAATGCTGTAAATTTAACTTTTTTTCTTATAATCAGAAAAAAAATAATCATAATTCCTTATTATAGCCATCAAAATAATTTACTTTTTTTTTCTTGTTGGGAACTCCCGAATCATAGATATCAAATTTAGGTCGGTTGAAGTTTTATGGCATATCAATCCTTATGGGATATTTAATGACAAATATTGTTTATACGTATACATATATATATATATATATATATATATATGATTTGTAAACGAATAGTTTGTTGGTAACTTTATTTTTAAACGGGTAGTTAGAGCTCATTTGTTTGCATACAGTTAAATAGTTTCAAGTATTTCTATTTAACGCTAATAATTCTATTTAGTATTAATCATTTGTTGGCACACAGTTTAATAGTTTCAAATATGGCACTTTAACATTAATAACTATTTACCAAGTATTTATATCTAATACAAACAATTTGCACTCAATTGTAAGGTTTCAAATAACAATAGTTCTTAGTAATTGATGGAACAGTTCTATTTGACCCATAGCAGAGACCCTATCGACTACTACCGTTCCGGTTCAAAGTGAGCCTGGGAGTAATGGCTTTGAAGGAGTATTCTACATTCTCAAAAGCTTCATTACTGAATCTTCAGATGCAGTTTAGTGTCATATCCAAGATATTCATTGGGTGGGTGGGGTTTCTTACCCCCTCTGCTGAGATGCACTGGGCGTATTTTACAGCTTTAGCCGACTTAACGCTTATCACATTTAGACATCTATGTTACGACATTATATTCGCACACACGGCAAAATAATTTTGAACATTAAAATGTCCGAAAAACTCAACTCTATTTGTTTAAATTGTGATTACCAAACAAATATAAATATATTTTAAAAACAAATTATGTTTTACGTTTTAAAAGCGAACGACTTAATCTTGTACTGGAAAACTCACGCCGGTCCAAAAAGAAGAAAAAAGAAAGGTTTTGTTCGTGTTCTTTTAGATCCAGACGCTGTTTAAATTAAATTATAGACAGGACTCTGATTAGTGATTTCCGAAAAATGGTTAGGAAAACGGTCTATTTCTCCAACTCTTAAAAGCTACTGGTCGGTCGGAAATGACAAATCTACCTCTGTGGTGAGTGGAACACCAGGAAGCATTATTTATCTATTTGCTTACAACGCCGGAGAATATACAAAATTCACTAACAAATGACGATGTAAAAATTAGTTTAACTTTAGAAATAAACTAACACATGTTTTTCAGCTTACTTTAATTATTAATCATTTAAAATATATAACGCATTTTTGATGAACATCAGAACAGTTGTTTTAGTATACTTCCAAATAAAATTAAAAAAGAAACAAAAAACGACACAACTTATAATCACACGTCTACGCACAAAAATAAACCTTCCATTGTCCCTTGAGTATATATGTATATTCGTAAAATTTGTAAATTTTTTAACATCCCCGTCAACCGAACAAAAAAAGCAATGCGTGTAAGGATTAAATAGAGATTTTTATCGTCGTATTAAAATTTAATTGTCCTTATTTCAAATTTATATGAATAATTGGGAAGACTCTATTTACCGGTCCTCTGTCGACAGTCGAGCAGTTTGATGTGTATCTAACAAATTTGATATGTATTGTTACTGGACCCGAGGGACGGTTTTAACAAAAACAAACAAATTTCATTCCCCAGGGAAAAGAGTGCATTCATCATGACTTGAGGGTGTCCTCGTGGTGTAATGGTTAAAGCATTAGACAGCAGAATCGTAGTCAACGAGTTCGAACTCCAGTCGCACTATTACGTTCACTTTCGGACAAATACCCTTGAGAAAGGTATGAACCTCCTTATCCTCCCAGCTATGGGTTGAGTAGTTTCACAACTGTTCTTCTAGAAGGATGGCTTTGGCATTCAATAACCTACAAAGGTTGATATGCCATTAAAAAAACCAAACCATACCCTGTTCTCTTTCCAGAATAATCAAGAGCAAACTAAATTTATGCAAGACGCTACTAATCGTATAGAATCTAAATTACCACACATCAAAATGAATCTAAAATTAACGATTCATTTCAATTATCAAAATGGATATACACATTTGAACCTTGCTTAGTAGGTATTTAGGGAGTTCTTTAATCACGAAATGTAAAATAAATAGTTGAAACTATTGTTAGTAGAAGGTTAACAATATGGACAAAAAACAAAAATTTAAGATAAATAAATCTCTTTAGAGAAATGTAGTTTTAATCGAAACTGAAAATTTCCACCGAATAGTATTAGCTTAATGAGATAATTGCTTTTTTATTTTGATATTTGTAAATTTCTTTTAATATCAATGTGTTTTTTTTTTGTTTTTTTTTTTTTTGTTATATATATATATATATATATATATATATATATATATATGAGTGAATTTTCGGTTAAATTTTTAACTAATAACAAAAGACAACCATGTGCAAATCTTAAACCTATTACCCAACATAGACGTGTACTTTAACTATTTTTCGGTGTAAAGCAGTAACAGCCGAACAGTTAATATAGCAGCAGAATGACACAAAAATAAAAGAAGGTATTTGTTGAACGACTTTCTGCTTAAAAAAAATGACGGGTAAAGAAGGCCTGTCAAAGGTTGTATTTTCAAAGTATCTAAATATCACAAATACGCGCATTAAAACCAACTTCTAAAAAATTTTCAGGTGTATATTATCCTAACCATACTCTATCCGTATTTCAATAAATGTTTATTTAAACACTATTGATGAGTTTGAAATTAACGTTATTTTTAAATTCCGTTTTTTATCTATTTAATTTTTAGTTTTCTTTCGTTATTTCTATTTGGGACAAAGTAAGGATTTCATAATGATTTTTTTAACTAACTAAGGTGTTTCTGTTAGTTCATATCTAACTCAAATATTTATTTGCTTCTCAAGCACAAAATTTGACTTCCTTTTTATCTTACTCATTGCCAACATATGAACAATGTCCCAGTCAAAATACCTTCTGTATTATCTAATGTAAATGTCGGTAAAATCGAATTTTAAGAAAGACAGTTTCAGTCACATAATTTTATTTTTAGTAGCAAAACTTATATATATATATATATATATATATATATATATATATATATATATATATATATATATATATATATATATTTTAGTTAAGAGATTCCATTGAAAAACATATTTTAGTTCTTTTCGATTTCACAAATGGATATGTATTTGTTATTTTCATTGTTTTAGATTTTAACTTTATTTCGTATTCAAAATATTAAACTTTAAAAATCGAATTTCATTTGCGTTTTTTTTTTTTTTTTTTTTTTTTTTTTCGTTCATTTATTCTGCTTTTGAAAAGCTTGGAAATACATGAATGGAAAGATATTGATAAATAAATAAAAAAATAGAAATATTTTCCACGATAAGATGTAGTATAAACAGGTGTTTTTTGTTGTTTTATGTGTGTGTTTTCTTTTTTTTTTTTTCTTCTTTTTTTCATTCATTGGGTTTCGTTTGGTGCACTAACCATGTTAAACCATTGAATTTTAAATAAGATCACACAACCTAAAAAAATCTATTTTAACATTATCTAATTTCTGTTTAGATTTCAAAATGTATAATCAGTAAATATCTCCACCCCGCCATATATATATATATATATATATATATATATATATATATATATATATATATATCTGTATATGTGTGTGTGTGTATGGAGGCGTTCATGTTGTAACTAATACCGTCGTGCTAAATGTACCCGGCGATCCGAGTTCAAATCCTGGGCGATGTTGTTTGTATTTAAGACAGCGTTAATACACTTGAGGGAAGATACGCATCCAACTTTTCTTCCTCCAGGTGTGGCTCTTTTAAACTTGTCATACCAACTGGCAACAGAGAAGGAAACGCTGAATTTAAACCTGTTAAATTCCGCTTAAAAAATAGACCTTGTGTGGCATCCTGCTCGTGCGGAGGGGTTGGGTAAATATGTATAAACGTTCGTATATTTTATATTAGCCTCTATCGAAATGCAAAAGTCTTTTTATAACTGTCTTCATCTCTGCATTTTCTACATATACACACCTTTTTATTACGAGCGCGTGTGAGTTTTGATAATATAAGTAATTTAACTTTTATTCAATCGTTTTGATTCTGAGAATTTTCTTTTCTCTTTTCTATCAATTAAAAACCACTTATTAATTTTTTATCAATTTTTTTAGTTTACAAGAAATTTTCGCAAAGTTATGAATTTTACGAACTTCTTTAGTTTCGGCAACAATTAAGAAATCCCTCTAAATGGGGGAAAATATTTATGAAAATCTGGAATTTCGAAAGTATTTTTTCTCCCACTCCTTTGTTGCTAAAGCATTTTTTCGTTTTTTTTTTTTGGGGGGGGTGACAATTTTGAATTATAAAACGTTTTTACGAAAAAGTGTTTGATAATGTTTTTGCAATTTCAATTTTAGAAGAAATGAAATGTTCAAAACAGTTTTTTGTTTTTATATATAACTACGGATTACACTATTTTTCTCAATAATAATTGTTGTTTTATCTTTCTCACGCGCATGCGCGAATACAGATATTTGATAGATTTTATTTGGTTTCAATCTTGTGTATATATATATATATATATATATATATATATATATATATATATATATATATACACACACTCACATGATAAAAGCATTAACGAGAGATAGATAGCTAGCAAATTTTGCGAATTCGCTTGGATAGTTTAGTCACCCCCAACTAGAGCCTCATTACTAAGCACTTGTGCCCGACTCGTATAAACTTAGCGAAGATTAATGCCTAAAGCTTTCTTAAGCACCACTATAAACACGCACTGATACATGCATCTTAGTATACACATTCTTAATTTTTTTTTCTTTGTTTTAATTCTCTAATGAGTATATTTGTGATAATATAAATGCCTTCACAAAAGAAAACGTAACTCCTCACACACACACACACACACACATACATACATATATATTGATAAGGCGTTTATTTAACGAGTCTCAACATAGCAGATCTTATCACATTATTTGTATCTTAGTTGTTAACAAAATATATATTTCTTCACATTTTTTTCTTTCCCTTTTCTGATGACAATATATCTTTCTGATTATGCCTGAAATAAAACCTTTATAATGACATAGATCTTAACGTTTTTGATAAACGCCCAAAAAAGCTAAACTACTCAATTGAAAAGGTAAGTAACTATTAGATATTATTTCTATAATTTTATATTGTAAAATTCTGTGTATTATTTTCGAAAAAGATTTTTTTTTTTCAATATAAAAAAATTAGTTTTTTTTTTTAGAAAAACCAAAAAAGAAAAAAAAAAGTAGCTCGCTAGCTTAACAATCGATTTTATGGTAATTATGGAGTTAAAATATTTACTTTTTCTCATATTAATTCGTGTAATCAGTTGTTAGATATCTAATTTTTTTTTTTTTTTTTTAGAATGAATTATATATACATTATCGTCCAGCCAGCCTAAATTCTAATAGACCAAAATTTACTCAGGCACACAATGCGCCAAATTTATAAAGCAACAGGTAAATGTTAACAAACACACACACACACCGGCACCTCGGGTGGTCTAATGGTTAGCAAGGTAGACTAGCAAACCTACACGAGTGAGTTCGATTCTCATTAGGTGCCCAATGCGGCCTTGTGCTACATCTAAGCAAAAAGCTTGGTAAATTACCACACTCACACACACACACACACACGGGCACCTCGGGTAGTGTAATGGTTACCATGTTTGACTCGCAAACCTGCAAGAGTGAGTTCGATTCTCATTGGGTGCCCCATTTAATCGGCCTTGTGCCTCATCGAAGCAAAGAGCTTCGTAAATTACAACAAACACACACATACACACACACACTGTATGAGGAGTATAAGAATGTGCTTCTTACGTTGATCAGTACTTTATCCTTTAAGGAAGTGATTTACCTAACCCTACTGTAATTAGAAGAATTTGTCACTTGGTTATTTGATTTTTTAATTTTTTTTAAAGATGATGGTTTTATAAAAATACTTTTGCACTTTTAGAAGCTACTATAACATATTCATATTCGTATATAAGTCCTGAAAATAGAGACTTGTGACACATGGTTAATTTTTTTAAAAGCATCGAAAAGCTTGCTTTAATTCAGTTTTTCCTTCTTTTAGCTTGGTTGCCAAACCAAGAAAAAAGAAACCAATCTGCCCTACCATTTACCCATACCTGGAGGGTATAACAAATGAATTCATGCCTTTCTTAAGGGCATTAGCGCAAAATGAAAAGCAACCAGTCTCCTTCATGGTTTGAACTCCCAGCTATGTATTAAATAGTATCACTACTGTTCTTCTATAAGGATGGTTTTGGCATTAAATGATCCATGAAAGTTGAAATACCATTAAACAAAAGAAACTAGACCAAAGATTTGAACTCTAGTTGCCTATTCCATTTCCTTAATGATAACCGTTACATTAACCACACCTCTATATTGCATTTGTTAAAGATTGTCACTAAGAGCATAGCTTTTGCTAAATATGCAATCAACTCTCAGCGAAACGTTTGTTTTCGATATAAAAAAAAAGTAAATATCGAAAAAATGCATGCGCACGAAAATCAGAAATACGAAAACACTAAAAGTATATCAACATTTTTGCCTGTATCACTTTTATGCCTATTTTACTATATAGCTATTCGATGTACTTTTAAATCAGGCATGGGCAAAAAAGATATGTCATCGTTTATACATTAGCATATGAATGAATATGATTTACACAAATACCGATGTGTGATAGACTAAAGAGTAAAATGACATTATTGAAAACTAATGAATTACATTTGCACATAATTTTAATTCACAGCGCGAATAAGTAAATGCGATATACTCTGTTATGTGAATAATGACTTTAAAATTCAAAGTGGCACATTATGAAATCAAAAACGGATTATATTAGGTGTTATTTATTACCAAATTCTACTGGACTGAAACTCTTTAACCAAAATAAAATATATAGCAGTCCAAAATGGATTCACAGCTTGAATTAATTTAGGTGTTTTTAAGTCATAAAGTAATCAAGTTTCGTTTTTTTTTTTCCTTGCAGATGGCTAATTATTTATATATATATATATATATATATAATAATCAAGAGTTGATGTCATTAAACCAAATCAAAACATTTTTATGAATATGAATTCTTTTTACCTATTTTTTTTTTTTTTTTTTTTTTTTTTTACAATCCATCAATGAAATATATCTATGCATTTGTTTTGGGGGGTGGGGAGGTTAAATAAATGTTGCATTCTTAGGGATGTCCTAGTGGTGTAATGGTTAAAACGTTGGACTTCGGAATCGTAATAAGCGAGATCGAACTCCAGTCGCGCTATTACGTTCACTTTCGGACAAATACTCTTAAGAAAGGTATGAACTTCCGTATCCTCCCAGCTATGGGCTAAATAGTACCACTACTGATCTTCTAGAAGGATGGATCTGGCATTAAATAACCAACAAAGGTTGATATGCCATTAAACAAAGAAACCGTTGCAATCTTATTTTTGTTTAAAACCTTTCAAAGTCTGGTTTGATAATATCCGTTTTGATAAGTATAATATTTCTCAAATACTAATGAAAATTTCTTGGTATCTTTGGTATAAAATAAAATCAATTTTATTAAAAAGAAAAATTAGAGATATAATTGTTTATGGGTAATATTGTATATTGCTATTCAAAAAAAAAATCTGGAGAATTTGAATACTGGACACAACATATGCGTGTAGTATGGAGGTTTTTTTTGGGGGGGTGCTTCCTTTTTGAGCAGTATTTTTTGTTAGATAATAGATAAAGAAAAAGGAAACTGTTGGAATTGTATTGGTGCAAGCAATTCTTTTCTTATCGTGTTGAAAATTCTTTAACTTTTTGGTAGAACTTCGTGTATCCAATATTATGTGTGCTCAAATTCTGTATAGAAAAACTATTAACCATGTCCTGTTTTCTACTTATTTTATGTAATACGTTAAAAATGTTCTTTATATATTCTTCACTTTCCATTCCTAAATTTTCTTAAAAAAATGTGTGTATATATATATATATATATATATATATATATATATATATATATATATAATTTGTGAGAGAGTGTGTGTGTGTGATATTAGTAATCGTATCTATATGTAAGCGCATAGCATTTATTTATGTATTTCGTATTTCTCATTTTTGTCTAGTAGAAGGCTGTAATTGTCACAAATTATTTATACATATTATGCACTTACGTACACTCAGTGGGAGTGTGCTTCCTCCTTTAATTGAACACAAATTGATTCTAATGTTTATGGATTGGTGATATTTGACCGGATCGAAAGGTCATGTGACCCTACTGCGATGCACGGTGTATACCAGTCAATTTGAATAGACGTAATGAGTTTAAATGTGTCTATAAATGACATAATTGCTGCTAGTCTGGTAATGTGTTACGGAACATAAATTACCTTCGCTGTATGGATGGAAACTTTCTATTGTATCCATGTTAGAATTATTCGAACACGGTGTCGTTAGGGTTACTAGTTGAACTGAGTTAATTTGGCACTGTAATTTGAAATCACCGTGCCTTTCAGTATTAAAACAATTCATTGATAAAAGTTTTATGTTATTAAAGATGTCTATACCAAATGACATATTTGTGTCATAAAATGTTATTTTAATTTTAACATCTGTGTACAGAAATGTCTGTTTTTATACGAAAGTACATAATCGCATTGAAAGTTAGACATATTGTACACGAGTGTGTGCATGTCGTTTACCTTGCTACTTAATCAAAAATATATCAGAAATAATTTTTAAAAATTTCTTGAAGGTTTTGTAAGCATAATTATTCTTTTGGGAATCAAGTAATTAGTGTAAAAGATCTCTTTAGTCACACGTACATACACATGCTTGGGTTTTATATCAGATATAAATGTCTCTGATTTCTAGAATATAAACTGATATTTCTAGAATATCCGGCAGAGTGGGGAGGGTCTCTGATATGCTGGATAACGTGCCGGACTGTGAGCCTTGTTGTAAACGAGTTCAAACTCCACTCACGCTGTCACGTTCCCTTTCGGACTAATAAACTGAAAGGTATGAACCTCCCTTATCTCTTCTTCTGTGGGTCAAATACTACCACTGCTGTTCTTCAAGAAGGGTGGCTTTGGCATTAAATAACCCACGAAATTTGATATGTCTTTAAACAATGAAAGGAAATTTAATTTCGCCAAAAAAATGAAGCCTAGAACATACGCACCTGCAATCTTTATGTAGTATATATAATTATGTATATATCAAAATCATTTTGCAGATAGACCAGTAATATACAGTCATGAAAATTTTGAAGTTAATGCTTTTTTTTTTTTTTTCTTTGAGTCATTTTTATTGAATTGGCAATGTACAAAATTATTACCCTATTTTTATTATTATTATTATTATTATTATTTATTCTATTTTATTTAGTTAGTTTTTTTTTTTTTTTACAAATGAGCTCTTTAAAATTCGACCTATACGTGGATATATATGTTTTTTTTTTTCCTAATGAATGAATAATATTCGGGCACGCAGACCTTGAATTGCTTACAACGTTTGTTTTACCAAATAATTCACCCATCCAAGTACTGAAAATGTCAATCGCTGCTTAACTTAGGGATATTGTGGGAATTAATACGTTCATTCGGAAAATAAAATCTTGATGAATAATATTTTGACTGAAATAATTATATACTTAGGAAATTATCGCGGTTAAATCTTTTTTATTAAAACATTGAAGAATACGATGACAAAGAAAAGATTATGACAATGATGGTAATGTAGGAAAAAATAGTTATTGGATATATTTTGTTTTGAAATTGATAGAAGACAATATGAAGAAAAAATACCGGAGTATTATTGCTGTTCATAAAATGATTTAAAAGTTTCTCATGTGTTTTAACATGTATTGATTAATCTGTTCAAAGTTATTCTTTATCTTGAATACGTGAATATGTTTTAATGGCCGGAAAACATATCAAATGACAGCAATCAATGGCGAATTCATTTTTGTCGACTAATTCTGTAGATGAACAAGAACGATAATGTAGAATGTGTATAAGGAGAAAATCGTACAAAAAAGAAAAAGGCGGCACTGATCTCTCCCTTTCTCTCTCTCTGTCTCTCTCTCTGTCTCTCTCTCTGTCTCTCTCTCTCTCTCTCTCACACACACACACTATATATATTAAAAACGGGCATGCAGTGAATACGCGCACACACACACACACACACGTTCGTACGCATGTGTATGTGTGTGTATTGTACACGAAGAAATGCACATTCATACAAAGCTGGTGTATATACAAACGTACACACAGACAAGTGTGTGTACGCATATACATGTGTGTGTGTGTATATATATATATATATATATATATATATATATATATATATATATATATAATGTGCATTCTTTTATAAATTCTCTCTCTCTCTCTCCCCACCTCCCCGTCTATATATATATATATATATATATATATATATATATATATATATATATATATATATATAATGTACTTGAGAGCATTCTTTTATAAATTGGAGATCAATGAGAAGAAATCTTACATGGATCGAATTGAGAGTTTCTGGTCTTTGTTGTTTTGTTTTTTTTTTAGTTTTTTGGGGTTTTTTTTTAAATTCTTTTTTTGATTGTCATTCTTAGATATATTTGAAATTGTTTTATGAATACAAGTGAGAAGAACGTGTCGTATTTCATCTTATTTCCTGTTGTGAAACAGTTGTATAGAAAAATATCGGATAAAAAACAAAACAAAACAAAAAAAAACCCCGGAATTTCAGACATTGAAGACGAATATACCCATAACTCAGGCAAGTGATTTCGTTCGCGTTGAAGTGTGAAAATTTTGTTTAAGAATGGTAAAGAAAATTCCGCTCGAAGCAAACCGAATTTCCAACAAGATAACGGGGAGGTGTTTTTTCTAATATTTTTTTTTTTTTTTTGCTTTTTCCGTGTTTTTTGTTTGTTTAGTTTTGTTTTGTTTGTTTGTTTTTTGCTTTTTTTTTTGTACCGGCGATCTTTCTTCTTTGACCCCTTCTTGCGCATAATTATTATTATTATTTACTTCTTGTCGAGTTTTTCACTGGAGTTTGAGTGACAGCAAGTCTCGCCAAGTCTCCAGGACTCTTCTCAATATTCTGACCGATCTTAATGCTGTAGTTTGGATGGTCTCTACTCGTCCTCTAATTTCTAAGTCCTCCAGTCCCTGTATCAATACTTTAGTGACTGTACCAAAAGCACCAATTACAATTGGTATCACCGTCACTTCCATGTTCCACAGTTTTTTCAATTCCCTAGGAAGGTCTAGGTACTTATTCTTCTTTTCACTTTCTTTAAACTTTACTCTGTGGTAAGCTGGGGCAGCGAAGTCCATGATTCGGCAGGTTCTCTTTTTCTTGTTTTGTTGTTGTTATTATTATTGTTATTCATACCTGCATAGCTGATAGTTTTTCAGTGAGGTCTGAGGAACAGCAAGTCTCCCCAAGTCTCCAGGACTCTTCTCAGTATTCTGGCCGATCTTAATAATGCTGTCGTTTGGCTGGTCCCTGCATGTCCTCTGATTTTCAACTCTCCTATTCTTCTTACCAAGCCTATTATTATCATTATTTATTATTATTATTTCTAAAGAATTTTTACCATCAGTTTTAGCTGAGGGTCTTTCACAGGCGTCTGATTGACAGCAAGTCTCCAGGACTCTTCCCAGTATTCTGGTCGTTCTCAACAATGTTGTAATTTGGATGGTCTCCGCTCGTCCTCCTACCTCCAAGTCCTCCAGTCCCTTTAATAATCCTTTGGTGACTGTACCAAAGGCACCAATCACGATGGGTATAATTGTCACCTACATGTTCCATAATTTTTTCATTACAACTACTACTACAACTATTCTTTTGAGAGTTTTTCACACCAGCATTAGCTGATAGTCTTCCAGTGGAGTTTGAGTGACCGCCAGTCTCCTCGGTATTATCATTATTATCAATGTTGTTGTTAAAAATTAGCATCTTAAGAACTGCTATCAAAATATCATTATCAACGAAAATAACATCAAATTATACCCCCCCCCTATATACACACAAACCTATTTTTTATTGTTGTCTGTCACAAGCTACTTCTAAAACAGCTACAGCTGTTACTACTACTACTACTTGTTCTCAAGTTAGGTTAGGACAAGCAAACTGTAATGAACACCCATTAATGATTGTCCTAATTATTGATAATGGTGAATATTAAGCCCAACACACAATTCTACTTGAGCCTCCCTCTTCCTACCTCTCGATGCCCTACTCAAAGAAATGCAAACCCACCTAGTAATCGCTCCCACCCCTATTTCTTCTCCTTCAGGCGATCTGTCTGCGTGCGTGGATTTATCAATATGTATATGTACGCGTATGACGGTGAATATTTATGCTAGCTCCTGTATGACGAGTATAAGCAATAATGCCATTCGTCATTGTGTGTGTGTGTGTGCGCGTGCGCGTTTGTGTGTGTGAGGGGATCGTAGCGCACCTGTTTCTCCGTGTTTGTTTGTGTGGTAGTAAAGTGCATAAGCGGGTTCAAGTTAAGCGTGTATTAGTGATCGTTTTTTTTTCTTTTTTTTTTTTTAATGTGCGCGTGTGATGGGGTGTGTTTTGTCTTCGGAGTCAGGAAAGTACGTACAATATATATTTATGTATATTGGTGATTATGTATTGTATAACTATACTCAATTAGTGAATTGTATGTCCGTATTTTTTTATTTATGTATTTTTATTTATTTATTGATTTATTTTTTTATTTATTTTTTAATTTTTATTTTTTTTACTGCAAGTGAGCTTTCACGTGTAATTCAGAATATATATAAGTATTGTAAATAATGTGTGTGTATGGAGAGAGAGAGAGATCGCCAGTGGCAAATAATACTATCTTTATGACAAAAGCAAAGTAAAATGTTACCTAATAATTTTCTCATAAATAATCCTCTAAGAACAAATGAAAATACAGTAGCAGGAGCTTAAGATAAAACGTTGTTATCGAACCAGATGATGTCTGTAATAATGCAAGTACTCGTCATTTAGTTAATAAGTGTGAATTATAATCTATTAACAACCATATGCACCCCCCGCCCCAACCGTGAATTGATTTGAGTGGAAATCCATCAAATGAACAGCTAATATTTTTAAGCATGGATCTTTCAAAATCTTTAAAAGAAATCGAACCTCCCTTTTTTCTTTTTTTTCTTTTTCTATTAACCCCCACCCCCTCTCTCTCTCTCTCTCAAATTCCGGCCTTAGAATTATTCTATTTGTGTCAGTCTCAAATTTCAAAATCTGAATAATATTTCAATTCTGTTAATTTTTAGAACCTAGTTAAAGGGGTCCCTATTTCTCATGGTGATACAGTATTCTGTTATATATATATTGTGTGTGTGTGTGTGTGTGTGTGTGTGTGTGTGTGTGTGTGTGTGTGTGTGTGTGTGATATTTTCAGCCGAGATGTGTTGATAGTAGCTCACCTGAAGACGGGACACGACAAACTCAGAGTCGTGAGTTTTTACCTTATTTTGATTTTATCTTATAGTTGAAAACATCGTGATATTGCTTAGATATTTTTTTATGCTTACAGCAATGTATTTTACTGATTTTAAAACGGCTTTAGCGGTACATTTGAATCATATCTGATTTTATCGAGAAATCAAACAAAAAGAAAAAAATACATTCTCCTCGTTAATCATTACTTATTTTGAATAAAACTCAAAAGATTCGCATTTTGCTGGCCATGTTTAAATCCGATTGACGTGATCAGATTCCAGGGAATAAATCCGAAGAATACTGGGATACTTTATTTTTGTAACTTTCTTTTTTTCTTGTTTTGAACAACAACAAAAAAACTTCGAAAGGTTTTGACAAAAATTCGCTTAGAAAAGAAAAAAGCTCTTTATTTGATAATTGTTTACAAGAGTACTTGTTTGTTTTTTAGATAATAACTTCCTTAAACCGCTACTCATGAATAAGTGTATGATGGGCGCCTCTGGTGGTGTAATGATTAACAAGGTAGACAAGCAAACCTTCTGTTCTCAAGGGTGCCCCATTCATACGGCCTTGTGTTACATCTAAGGAAATACTTAGTAAATTACTAAATAACTATATGGTAAGTACTACAATGCTTTTGCTTAAGCTGGCATATACTTACAGCGTATGGACCGTTTTATCCTCCCAGCTATGGGTTAAATAGCGTTGCTACTCTTCTTCTTGAAGGATGGCTTTGGCATTAAATAACCCATGAAGGTTGATATTCCATTAAACAAAGAAACCAAATCAAATCATACTTGCAACGTTTTGAAATTAAAATTTTGCTTATTTTACATATTTTACTATATATAAATATTTATCAATTATTTCATTGACACATCTTAAAAAAACTTTCCATTAATAAAAATTATATATATTTAATCATTTATTTAATAATCTAATGGGTGGTGACATACAAAACTTGGTTCATTTGTACAGATTAATAATTCAGACTTAATGTTCTTCAAAATTAAATTTCTAATAAATCAAAGTAAATAAAACTGATTACTTAAATTAGGCATTGCTTATGGAACTCATTACAAAAGATATTTAGCTGTGAAGAAGAAATTTAATTATGGTTCAATTAAATCGTACAGATTTGTAAAAAGACATAATGAAATTATGGAAATTTTAAAAAATCATTTCATTATTCCTGGCTAAAAAAAAACAAACAAAAAAAAACATATCTAATCTATAAGAATCTATATCCATAATTAGGGAAATTTTTTTCGTCTTCTATAGACACCCAAATATTTTTTATGTGAAGTTTTCAAATTTGCAATGCGACTCTAACAATATTTAGGGGTAGTTTTAGCGTAAAAAAATATTCCTTATTAGTAAAGGGGTTGGTATTTCGTTGAGATCTTTCGAAAAAATAAAGAATAATCAGTTGGAAGTCACGTTTCTGAAAGTCTGAACCAATCATGCAAAATTTAAATTTCGAAACTTCCGAAGAAATAAATAGACGAATTGTCTTACAAAAATGATTATTTAAATTCCATTCTAAAATGTCGAGTAATCGATGAAGAATAATTACCTATCATTATCCTTTGGCTATGATTAATAATCCGGATAAATATCCCCCACCAATATTTAAATCGATAAATCTCTTTCGTGCCTTCACTAAAAAGAAAAAAAAACTGTACGAATACCGTTACAGTAATAATCACCGTTTATAACAACTCTGAGAATATTTTAAAACAGGAGGCGTGTTTAACATAACGATTATCGTTGTAGGAAATGGGATCGGGGGCACGAGTTCAAGTCCTGGTCGAGACTGGGTTTCACTTCGCGTAAATACCGTCGGGAAGGGTATGAATTTTGCTATGGCTATATTGAAGGGCAGATTGTGTTCTTTAGCCTTAGTTAAGCAACCAGCCTAGGAGAAGGAAAACTCTGAATCCAGAATAACTTAGATATTGGCCTTGTGTAACAACCTACCCGTGGTGGAGGGGTTGGGTAGATACATTTTTTTAAACAACGGTCAAGAATTAGGAATAACCAACTTCGATCAATGTATTTGGTCCATTACCCAGGGTAGGTGGGCAATTCAGCTTGTGTGTGTGTGTGTGTGTGTGTGTGTATATATATATATATATATATATATATATATATATATATATATATATATATATATATATATATATTTGTTCCGTCTTATTTCAATGCACCTGAATTTTCAAATATATCAAACAAAATAGTGGGGGTTGTTATCAAGAACCACGAAGCAGACAAGAAGTTAATAATAGAATAAACATAAAACAAATAATAATTATAATAATATTGGCCATTTCCCAAATGAAACAGCAATGAATAACAGCTAAATTCATGTATTTACTATGATATATAAATAATAGATAACAATTTAATAAAAGAAAGAAAAGTTGGTTGGTTAATTGGGTTTTATGGCATATCAAACTTTGTAGGTTATTTAATGTCAAATCCATTTTTATGCACATAATTAGTTCTAGATTCAAACAATTCAGTTTAGCGTAAGTACCGTTTCAATGTCAAAACAGTCCAATTTAGCATACAAAGACAATTCCATTTAGCATAAATACGAAGTTTAAATGTAAGTACAAAATTTGTCAAAAACATTTCTATTTCAAGCTATTCCATTTAGCCAAACAGTTCTAATTCAAACAATTCAGTTTAGTATAAATATAGTTTTTGTTTACACACAGTTAAATGTCAAAAACAGTACTATTTCAGGTAATTCAGTTTAGCATTAGTACATAGTTTAGTTTTATTTGACCCATAGATAGGACCCTATCAGGTGCAACCCCTTCGGGCTAGAGTGGACCTGGGAGCGATGGCAATGAAGGGGTGCTCCCGCATTCCCCAAAGTTCCAGCATTACTAGAGCCTCACCATCAGATTGTTTAGTGTCATATCAGGACACTCGTTGGTGTGTGTGTGGGGGTCTTGCTCCTCTGCAGAGGTGCAGTCGGTGTTTTCTACAGCCCCATCTAAATGGGCAGTTAAAGAAAGAAAGATATTTATATTTTCTATGATGTTATCAAAAATAAAATCTGGTGTTTATTCTCGTGTGTGTGTGTGTGTGTGTGTTTTGGGGGGTTTTTTTTGGGTTTTTTTGGGTTTTTTTTTGTTTGAATTCTCGTGTGTGTGTGTGTGTGTGTGTGTGTGTTTGGGGTTTTTTTTTTTTTTTTGGTTTTTTTTTTTTTTTTTGGTTTTTTTCGGGGGTTACATAGATAAGGATGTAATTAGGGCGATGTTTTTTTTTTGTTTTTTTTTAATAATACAATACCTGAGAAATAAAATAATTATTATGGAGATGAAACTAAACGATCAACAACTCTAATTTTATTGAATATACAATTCGCTATCTACATACCCAGGATTACATTTTTTTTTTTTCTGCGGGGTTTTTTTTTTCAATGGTAAAATTACATTATGTATTTTCAAATGTCCTTTTTTTTATTCTTATAACAGCAAACAAGCAAAAATTAAGCTTAATTTTTCTGCCGAGAATCTCATCCGTACTTTTTTCATTATTTCATTACTTATGTATATTTGCCTGTGCTAAAAGTGTCCCAGACCCGTACGGATGAGATCGAAATAATAATAAGAATAAAACGAATAAAATAGATAGAGCAATGGAACATAAAGGGACGGTGATATCAACGGTCGTTAGAGCAGTTGAAACAGTCCATAAAAGGTCTAGAAAAGAGACAGGAAGAATTGGTGATCCGAAAAAGAATGTGGACCATTTCAGACACTGTTAAAATCAGCTAGAGTACTTAGGAGAGTCCTGGTGACTTCAGTGAAAAACCGATAATTAAATCTGGAGAGAATAACTTGCAAGGAATTATGATAATTTGTAGTATTCACTTTAAAAGCACAATCAATAGAAATATTTTCTTGTAAATTAACAACAATTACATAAGTATAGAAATATATCGTTATTTCTGGCGATTTAATTTAGTTATAATCACAACGATTACAGCTAATAATTTATTCAATATAATTGAAATCTTTCGCAGAATAATTTTTATCAGTTGCATCACATGCTTTCATTGAATTTATCTCATAATTTACTGGTAAATAAGGGAAATATTCTATGATTAGCATTTAACAGTTATCTCCCTTTAATAATAATAATAATAATAATAATAATAATAATACTCAAAATGAGCGCGAACACTAATTCCACACTCTTATTACTAATTTACAAATTTGATGGGGAAACTGCTTCATTCTCTTTGAGAACCTCATCGCAACTGAGCAAGTAAAAATTTCGCTACGATGTTCCATCATTGTGTTATGTTAACCTACACACAAAAATTGAAACTTTATAATGTAGATTTCTGATATGCTGGTGAAATCTAAGTTTTTTTTTTTTTTTTCTTGGCAAGCCCATGTATTTCAACATATTACTAAAACATACAATTTGTGTAGCGGGTGTATGAAGATATCGACAAATATATCTGGAAGCGTTCTGGGTGAAATGTGTCATAGGAAATGGACTCGGTGTTTCGAGTTCAAGACCTGGACGAAGCTGTTTGTATTTCGCATTTCGCTAAAGGTATGAATATAGTTATTCTCCTTCCAGCTATGGATAAACAGTTTGGCGAATTGGACCCATTAATATGGGTATGGCAACCGGTCTAGGAGAAGGAAAATTTCAAATTCAACTCTGCTTAATAACTGACCTTGTGTCGCACCCTGCGACTGGCGGAGGGGTTGGATAAATGTATACCACTGATCGGCAGAAAGACCTTCCGGAAACATTTTTTTACTTTCTTCACAAATCTACAGCCAACATTTGGCAATTCATGTTGTACATGAAAGAAAATAATTAGGAAAAATATGGAAAGGGAAATATTTCTTTATTACAATCAGCTTATTGATTATTTACCTGATTAGCAGATAAAAAAAAAAAAATTGGAAAATGTGATAGGTATAAATAAACCTCTCAACCTTTTGGACAAAGTTGATATCTCTTCTCTTGTTTTAGGTGAATAATATTTGAGAGAGAGAAGATGATTTAATAGGTAAAATAAAGTTAGATAAAATATACGGCTAACACTTTGAAAATATAAAGAGAGAATTACACGCGCACGCACACACGTAAACATGTATAATCTTACACACACACACACATACATACATTATATTTATATTTATATATATAAATTCTATGTTGTAAATAATCTTAAATTAACTAGTCATAATAAGCAGAAAGTCTTACATCTAATGGTAGGCAAGCTGGGCTAACTGCTTGTGAGTTCTATTCACATTATATTACTCAATATTTTAGGCCTTGAGCCAAACTAAACTTTCAAAACGACAAGTTAGAAGAGGCTCGATGGAGATTCTTCAGTCATTATATTGATTGCAAACTGTATAATGTATAGACCAAAATGTTATTAGATCAAATTCTACAAATATGATTATAGTATATCCTTATAGAGTCGCCATGATTTATTTAAGCCATAAAGAAAAATATATTTAAAATTTTCAACTGACTCAACATCTCGTATAGAAAGATATCCTTTATAATTGTCATTAATCTCCCGCGAATCGCTTATAAAATAATTGATTTCATTAAGTCATTAAAAATCGCATATCACAATGGAATTCTTTTTTAAACTATCAAATATCCAATTTAACATCCTTATAAAAATTAGTTCAACTAAATTGCCAACCCGGTTCTATGAGCTAAACAAATATCTATACCCTAGATATACTATCTCTATAACATTTTCCGTGGTTGTGTCAAGAATATTTCGGTTAATCGATTCTTTTCTCTTCTTCTACGGATTATACACCTGACGATGGTTGGAGAATGGACCGATCGAAACGTTGTGGTAGAAATATTAACAATACAAAGGAAGAGTTCAATTGCTAGAAGAAAAAAAAATCGAATGTTTTCTTAATTTATAAGCATACACTTTACTTATCAATAAATTTTTTAAAAGTTTTATTCAAGTCAACATCCTACCAAATTATTTAAACAATTGTAAAAAACAATTCTAAAATTGTAAAAAAACAATTCTACAATTTTAAAAAACAATTTCTTTTTATTTTCTTATAAAATTTGATAATAACATATATTTCTTGAAAAATGCTATGCTGAAAGAAAAGTATGTTTAAAAACATTTGATATCATTTAAGATGCACAATGTTTCAGAAAACTGATTAAATTCTGTAAACGATTATCATGACCAATTCTCTCTCCAATGATCTTAAATTTAAACAGCATTTCAATGTTTAATGTTTAAACGCCCTTTTGTTACCCTGTAAATTGCATTTCTCTGACTGAAAAAATGTTCCATATAGAATAATGAATTTTCTACACGTACTGTTAAGATTTGAGATAATTTGAACGAGAATTAGTTAAGTTATAAGAAAAGGAAATGATTATCATTTTTTCTGAAACACTCTTTATTCCAAGTATCAATATCATAAATATATCTCATTACAAAAAAAAAAAAAAAAGAAAAGAATTAATTCAATCTATCTTTTTTCTACATCAAAATAATTTCAACGTGTTTACTTTCAATACAGCATGTTATATATGTACAATAAACACGGTACATGATAAATCAGGTATATGAATTAATAATCATTAATTTTCTTTAGAAATCCAATATCCAACTCTTTCTTATTATTCCTTCTATCTCCTCCCCACTTCCTTTTTGATTACTTTACTGTATATATATTATTTAACAGTGAGGGGAAGAAGAAAAAAAAAACGAAAGAAAAAGAAAAGTGAAAGATTTTTACGGGGAGTGATAGGGGTTATAGCGAAAATGGTTAGTAAAACCATGTAAGTCAAAATGTTGTCGTCCTTCTCACATCACACCTCTTTCTATGAGGGAGTGTGTTTTTGTGGCATAGTGGCTAACGTGCTTGTCTGTGACATTGTAGTAAGCGAGTTCGAACTCCAGTCGCGCAATTACGTTCAGTTTCAGACAAATACATTTGGAAAAGGTATAAACTCCCTTATCCCCTAAGCGATGACTTTAACAGTATTGTTACAGTTTTTCTACGAGGACAGCTTCGGCATTAGATAACCTACGAAGGTTGGTATGCCATTAAACGAAGAAACCAAACCTCTCTCCGACAAGAACTGGACACTTCGTCAACACTCTGGTTTCCTAATATGTCGTATAGAGGTGCGTGCTAGCCAACAAGACCTCCACTAAGCTTAATTTGTCCTCAGTTGTTAGTAGGTAGAGTGAGACGACCAACTTCTCTGAATAACTAGACGTTGTGTGTGTGTGTGTGTGTGTGTGACAGAGAGAGTGAGTCTGTATATCTAAATATATAAATATAGTAAAAATCTCACGTTGTTAAAAAAAAAAATGTGTTCTAACGAAAAAGAACAAGCTGTTTTGCTTGGCCTAAAAGTTGAGAAACGATAGACTTCTTTTGAGTTTTTTCATTTCATTAGTGTTTTTTTTTCTTTTTTTTTTTTTCCTCGTCACTTTCCGTCACCCTTCTTCTTCTTTTTATTATTATTATTATTATTATTAAACAATGTTCATGCTTGATTTGCTATCAGCATTTTTCTCCTTTTGACTATATTTCTCTTTCTTTATCCAGATGTCTTCTCTCTCTTTCTCTCTCTCTCTCTCTCTCTCTCTTCTCACACACACACACACACACTCTTCCCGCTTTCTAAGTTTCTCTCGTTCTTCCCAACTTTCCGTATATCCTTCCTCCCACTTTCATTTCCCGTACTCCTATTAATTCCACCCTCACACATTGCTGTTCTTCCCCACCTTCCACCCTTATTTCCCGTTCTCCCCTTCCTTTTACCCTCACACTTTCCGTTCTCCCCTTCCTCCTACCTTCACACTTTCCTATCCCTCCTTCCTCCCACCCTCTTACTTTTCTTCCATTTTTTTTCTCCGCCTATTTTTCGTCTCCTTTCAATGTTATTCACGCTTTCTTTTTTTTTTCTACCTTTACAACTTCCCCACTTTTTTTTACTTTTTCGATATTTTATGTCTTTCTTTTCTGATCTTTAAATCTTTTCTTGAAATTTCTTTGCCCTTTTTTCTCTCTCTCTTTCTCTTTCTTTCTCTCTCTCTCTCTCCGTCTTTAAAAAAAAATTTCTTACAGTCTTCCTTTCTCCCTGTCTCTTTCAAAATGTTTTTCTGTCGTATTCTTTTTTTTTTTTTTCTTTCTTTCTTTCTTTCCTATTTGCATCTGGAGAAACCAGTTTAAACCTACAGAACAGATATGTTCCCTCTTTTTCCTTTCTAATTTTCTCTATTTTCATTTACTACTTCGTGTTTTTTGTTTGTTTTTTGTTTTTTTTTTCGAACAATCTTTGGTGCGTATGCGCGCGCATGCGCATATCTGCAAGTTAGTGTGGACGGGAAAATCTCTTTTAGCCAAACCTTGAACAGAAAAACTGTAACATAAACACAATGCTAACAAGGAAAAAAGCCTTTGAGGCAACCCTGCCTGGGCCTGTTCTTTACAAACGTCTAGTTTCCGCTTTATTTTCACCTTTGCCGCAAAAATAATACGTCGTCGTGATCTAGGAAATAGCTTAGTGGTTAGTAAGTCACGAATAGCAGTGCTACTTCTGTATTCACCGATCGAACCTCCTGCTTATCGTGTTAATCGTACATTCAGAAAACGGGTACATTTCAGAACTAGGGGTCGGCTAGCGTAACTTTTATCGACACGGTGGATGTAAATAACGACAGAATATCTTTTTATCTTCCTTTTGGTTTAATTATATCTACTTGAGTAATAAGCGATATTGTGTAATAAATGGTATCTAATTTTTAGCCACAAAAACGTGTCGTTATTTTTTTTAAAATCCTAAATTGCATGTAATTAGCTTTTGGCAATGGTAGCCTACAAAAAATACTTCTACAAAATCGAAAGACATAGAGAGATAAAAATCATTATTTTATACTTTCGAAACTGCTGTAATACAGTCAAAATCGATTATTTCGGCCTATAAGTCTATTTTATCATTTATTTGTGTTTTCAGAAATACGTTAGACGAACTGTTGTACACTGGGTAAGCAGTTAAGGGTTCCATCTCAGAAAAAGTGAGACAAACAGCGAGATATTTATATAAATAAATAAAAAAAGATACAAACTTTTATTCATTTCATCTTTGTTTTCAGTTGAAATTTACATCAAACGATTTAAAAAGTTAATTTTTATTAAAGATTCACGTAACAGAGATGGCCCAGCGGTTAGAGTGTTCGCCAATGGCCCGGGAGACCTGGGTTCAATCCCAGGTCGAGTCATACCAAAGACTTTAAAAATGGTACTTGATACCACCTTGCTTAACACTCAGCATTATAAGGTACGGTTCAAGGGTAAAGTGGAACAATCCTGGGAATGGAGTAGCGCCCTCCCCTACACCTTGGTGTAGTAGCTATCGAAAAGGGAGCCTTCGGGTCACCCTCGACTATGGTCGCTAACTTTACTTTTACTTTACAATCTTATGAAGTTCAATTGTGCTCTGTGGCCTGTTTATAGGGTAAAGAATATGCTGACTATATTTCATACAGAGATAAGAGAATACCTTTCAAAAAAGAGGGTGTCCTGGGTAGGACATTAAACTACGCTTGACGTTGAGGCTCCTGTTCTGGAGACCTTTGGATTGTTGAGTACATTTTGATTGTCATTACTTCCAGGTTCACCCAGTGAAATACTTATCTATGGGTCATATAGATCTTGTTATTGGTCTAGTGGGTAGAGTGTTCGCCAATGGTCTGGGAGACATGGGTTCAATCCCAGGTGGTGTCATACCAAAGACTTTAAAAATGGTACTTGATGCCTCCTTGATGACACTCAGCAATATAAGGTACATATCAAGGGTAAAGTGGAGCAATCCCGGGAATGGAGTAGCGCCCTCCCCTACATCTTTGTGCAGTATCTATTGAAAAGGGAGCCTTCTGGTCGCCCTCGACTACGGTCGCCAATTTTACTTTACTATAGAACCACCAGTAAAAAAAAAATAACTTAAGAAATAACACAAAAATGTTAATAAGAACGAACAATAAATGTGATCCCCATACTTCTGAGCATAAAATAACCTAAAACAGTTTTACATGCCGTTAAAATCATTCAATCATAATATTCTTCCGTGAAAAATTTTGTTTGAGTTTTGTTAGATAATTTTTTTAATGTACTCTTTTTAAACTAGATTGTTAGTCATTACAAAACTATAAAGCTACGAAATTATTTTATCTTTCCAGCGTGAAGAACTATCAAATGTGAGTATTTATTCCAATAACACAAATAACACTATGTATCAAAATCTTTTTCTTGTTCAAAGTCAGAGAGCGTTATTTTGATATTGCTTACGCCTAAAGTAAGTGGAAAATAACTATTTTTCTCTTTAGATTTTGTTTTGTGACTTGGGTAATTAAACTTTCAAAACATTCTGGGAGACTATATAAGGGAGTGATACGTGAAAGTGATTTATCTTACAGTCGAAAATCTCGTACTTAAACATTGTTCATCATTTTTCTATAACTTTAATATAAACTCTTAAAAATTTTGATTCATATGTTGTTTTATTCAGACCTTATGTAAATGAGAATATGCGAATTTGCCAGTTTTTACAAAGAATATAGGTTATTTTCTAGATTTCATTATTCAGGATATAAAAGCAAAGTTTAAAGAGAATAGTATTCATTTTCTATTCTTTTTTTTTTTTTTTAACTAGGCACTTGGGAAATGATGCATACTTTCCAGAAAAAAAAATTGCCTAACATTCATTTTTATAAATTTAAATTGTGTACAATGAAGTCTTGCAGCAACATCACCTCTCATTGATTATTGTTAGAGATCTCCTCTCAATTTGAGTCTTCTCTTTCTCCATGATGGAGAAAAAAATTGCATTCCCCAAAGAGCAATAATTATACTTTCCAAATTTGCTAGCTCTACATTAAAGTGTTCGTCTGAAAAGGAAAAAAAATTCATCCATATTTTAATAGAGATTAGAATAAAACTGCAATGGAAGAATGACAAGTAATTCAAGCAAATCTTAACCAGTGAAACCACTAAAAATATTAATACGTGAATTATTATAATTTTTGGGTGGCACATTGTATAAAAAGTGTTCCCTGGGCAAACAAATTTTGTAATCAGTCACCATTTTTTTTTACAGGTCATGACACTAAACTGCATCTGATGACGAGACTCCAGTCTTTGAGTTTAGGGAATATAAATAACTCTTTTATTACCATTACTTTCAAGTCCACACTGACCCAGAGTGAGAGTGCCTGTTAAAGTTCCATCTATGAGTTTTACATTAGCGTTAGCTGATGGTCTTTCACAATAGTCTGAGAGACAACAAGTTTCCTCAAGTCTCCAGGACTCTTCTCAGTATTCTGGCTGATCTTAACGATTCTGTTGTTTGGATTGTGTCAACTCGTCCTCCGATTTCCAACTTGTATTATTATTACGTGAAAGCATAGCGCCATAAAGAAGTTATTCGAATTAGATAGGAATAAATGGATAGGACACTGCTGGTGAAGCATAAGTGATGTACTCTTATGGACCCCCACACATGGCCGTGCAAAAGCAGGACGACCAGCACGAACATACATTCAGCAACTATGTGAGAATACAGGATGTTGTCCTGAAGACCTGCCTGAGGCGATGAACGGTAGGGAAAAGTGGCGAGAGAGGGTCAGGGATATCCGTGCTACCAGCACGACATGATGATGATGAGATGGATAGAATTACTGATATTAGATTTCAATACTTGAAACCATTTAACTGAAAACAAACAAATGAGCTCTCATAAAATAATAAAGATACCAATCGCTTACAAATAAGATAGACACGTTTGTGTGTATATAAACAAGGTTTGGCATTAAATAACCCACAAGGGTTGATATGCCAACCACACCAAACCCTTTTTCTTTTCATTGTTTTTCTTTTGAGATATATCTTCTTTTTTATCATCTGATAACATAATGAAATAATTCTCTCGTTCCGACGTAATCATGTAATTATTGACAAGAAGCTCGTAAGGTCGCCATACACTGAGCTGGACGGAGTACACGCATGCGCAACTATATCATTTCTGTGACACATGAGTGGACAAATTGTTAACTTTTTTAAAATATGAATCAGAGTTTCTCATGTAAAGATAACTTTGATTGATAAAACGTATCGGTCTTTCTGGCACATGTGAAAAATTATTCTTGTATTCAAAATTAAAGCCTAGTCTTGTTATGACAGGAAATATTATATTTTAAATGTGTAGAGAACAGATCGAAATTCTTCATCTTCATGATTGCATTGTATTTGTTGAAGAATTTTGTCGTTTACGCCTCTTAACGAACCTAGCTGTTTTGACTTCCAGTAGCTTGTGTGTACCAGATATTGAGTATTTTAGCAATCTTGAGTCATCTTATCTATTTACGTACTTACTAAATGTATATCCGCTCAACTATCCCAGTGGCCCGAAATTGTCCACTGGACTGCGTAGGTCAGCAATTCGATGTTACTAGCGATCAGATAGCATTACCGTAATCATTTGTGCAGAAAATACACACCTAACTTTGAGCTATAAAATTCTTGGAAACAATTCTCCTGTATAATACGCACTGACTTTTTTTAAAAAATCTGAATTTAGCATTTGTTTAATTTTTCATCGGTTCGTGCTGACTGAAATCAAATTGCTTTAAAACACAAACTTTATAAAGTAGAGCAAACGCGCGGACATCTTCTCTCAAAAATGCAACACGCTGGCGGCAAAATTAAACCCCCATTAAGAGAAACAAAATAATAAACAAACACACATTCCTATGTATATTTCTCTATTACGGCGTCAAACATATTAGATTGGACTATTGATAGAACTTACTTTAGGTCATACTCTCCAGAGTATGGCTGGAAAAAATATAATTGCATAGTTCTCGCGTATTATACGCACCCCTAATTTGTGTGCAGAAAAATTGCGTCTTATACACAAATATTACGGTTGTTGATATGGTTAGATTAGGCAGAATATTTGTGTTTTTTACGGTCAGATTCTTAATTACAACTATTCCAATTAAATATCATTGATTTTAATTAAAACTTATAGTTAGTATTATCTGAGAATCCGTTTGTTTAGACATGGTATTTGCGCATAGATTCGAACTCAGGCTATTTGAATGACGTGTTTAGTTCATAAACGAAATACTCTTCAATAGACTTTGTGAAGGAATAATATCAAGAAACTTTTTCTTGTTATTTCAAATCAACGCATTCGATTCCAGTATTCAACATTCAATCATAATAACATTCAAATTTAATACGTTCAAAATTAGTTTTGTTCAATATATGCAAAAAACAAACTGAAAATAATTCATGCATTTTCATTTGTTTGATTCGTACATCTTTTGTGTGTGTATATATACACACTGACGAATGAGTATATTGCAACACCATAAATGTTTCGACTAAGTCAAGATTAAATGTCCATATAATACAACTGGATTATATCAAATGATTACACATACATCTTAATACTTGCACAGGTTTCCAAATAACGAATTTATCGAATGTACAAAGAACTCATATGTAACTCAGCCCAAAATCTTCATTGTCAGCCGACCCAGTCTACTGGGGCTGCAGAATACACCGACCGTATTTCTGCAGAGGATTAAGACTCCCCCAATGAATGTCTTCTATTTGATGGTCAGGCGCCTGTAAAGCTGGAGCTTTAAGGAATGTGGAGTCCCCCTTCATTGCCATCGCTCCTGGGTTCACTCTGGCCCGAGAGGTACCTGATAGAGTCCTATCTATATGTTGAAGAGAACTAAAGAGTGTACTTATGCAAAACTGAATTCAATCCCTGGTCCAGTCATACCAAAGACTCAAAAATGGTACTTGATGCCTCCTTGCTTAACACTAACAATTATAAGTGGAGCAATTCGTGTTTTTCTTTCTAATTTGACAACAGTTCAAAATTATTTTATATACAAAGACATCCATTAAATGAATTTTTACAAGAATGAATGATAGAGATTAAATGCTTTTTATCGACATGAGTAAAAGAAACCTCACACACTTTTTACTAACAGAACCACTCCTATTATCATTCAGCCAAGTCAGCAAATACCTTTAAAAGAAATGAACATAGATGCGTACAAATAGATTCAAGTAATAATTATCATCATTAAACTAGATAAAATGCTGAGGAATTTCTAGACAGTTTAGTAAGGGCTTATTTAAATCTAAATGTTTAACCTGGTCTCTTGTGCATTGTTAAGTACGCATTTATACATTGCAAATATATGCATTTATTACAAGTGCTGTTTAATGTTAAACAAACTCATAAATATGTGTTCTTTTAGGCGCATACATATTGATCAATAATGCATCTTGAAGGGGTAACGAACATACGTATTTTCATTTTTAATAAGACAGGCTAATATTCACAAAGTCTTTTAGGTATTTTCTCTACTTCCTGTATATTTTCAATTTTTATAAAAGAATTGATTGAATTATTTTAACAGCATGTCAACCCGTTTGTTCATGTTTACATTTTTTTGTCGATTTTCTAAAAAGATGTTGTTTATTTTGCACCCAGTCCAATCGAATAACTTTTAAACATATGTATTTGAACCATATATGATACCCTGAGAGAAACTATCACTCCAGTTCAGTGTCGACCTAAAAGTAACGGCAATGAAGGTGTACACTCTCCAGATCTGGGACGTCTTTACCAGGTGCAGTTTAGTGTCATACACAGGACACTCCATTTTTTTAGGGTTTTTAGCTCTTTGCATGGGATATATTCAGCCTATCTTAAGCTCCGACAACAGGAAGTTTATGTCTAAAATACCGGGCCATTGGCCTAATGAGTAGTGTCCACCAAAGGTCCAGGAGACCGGGGATCAATTCCAGTTCGAGTCATACCAAAGACTCAGAAATGGTACTTGATGCTGCGTTGCTTAACACTCAGAATTATAACGTGATGATCAAGGATAAAGTGAAGCAATCCTGGGAATGAAGTAGCGCCCTCCCCTACTCATTGGTGTAGTAGCTATAGAAAAGGGAGTCTTCTGGTAACCCCTCGACTAAGGTCACCAACTTTACTTATATACGAAAGTATCAAAGACATATAGTTCGACATTGACAAAAGCAATTTGATTAAAAGTTTAAATAATAAAATTCAATGTCTAATGAAAGAACAGCTTCTTTGATAAAGTGATGTCTAGTCAATTTTCAATCTGCAGTTTTGATATTTTTTAACGAAATGTCTTTGGTGAAACACAGGATTTAGCAAGAGCATTACACTCTGTATTCACCAGATATGGTTCAGTGCGACTTTTATTTGCTTCTTACACTAAAAATTCATCTCAAATGTGAGACTTTTAGACAACAACGAAATATAGGCACAGCTTTAAACCATATCAACAGAGGATATTCAGAGGTGCTTCAACCAAAGGAAACTTCGCAGGAATAATGTCCTTATTTCTGTGGAGAGTATTTTGAAGTAAATGAACCGTTTTATTCGTTGTTCATTTGTGTCGTACTAAATACAACTTCAGTCTCGATACGTTTTTTAATATACTTCCTACGTTTAGCTTTAAAAAATTGTTTGCATGTGTGTCTCCAGTGATTAATTCAAATCGATCATGGTAAATATATATGTAAATATTTGTACACGTGAACCGAATAAACTTTTTCAGCTACTGAAGGATGCGAACACACACACACACACACATTTGAGAGAGAGAGAGAGAGAGAGAGAGAGAGAGAGAGAGAGAGAGAGAGAGTATGCGTGAATGCTAGGCGCAAGCATTTATACATATAGTTTTATGCCATATGGAATAATTTACAATCATTTTTTTTAAATATATTTTCCAAGAAAAATCTGTCAAAGAAAATAAATAAATAAAATCCCTCCTGACTAAATGACATCTTCCTGATATTTGCATTCTATTCCTTATCTGAGCAACATGAATATTCAGAAATTTACAGCGATAAAATTAGCAAGTTAAATTGTCGGACTTAATGTCATTTCGATAGTGACGTGTATTCATCGGTCAGAGGTCAGGTCACGCACATCAGACTTTGCCAAAGTACTTGATGTTGTCGAGGGAATCAACAGAAAAGCAGGGAATAACTTTTTTTTAATACATATTTTTCACTTTTTGTGTGCGTAATTGAGTCCACGAGTAGAGATAGGGAGAAAACCCATAAAAATTATATTTAAATGCCTGCATATAAATAATTAGAATCATGTATTAGAAAAATGATTGATTGATTGATTGATTGATTAATTTTAACGCTAAATCAACCCGTTTAGGAGTATTTTATGCCAAGAGGTTAGAGAATCAAGTTCATTGTGCTTTCATATTTATATTTTTTGTAAAGTTCTTTCAATTTTTGATTATTTAAATTTTTTTTTTGCACACTGTACAATCGAAAAAGAATATTTTTTAAACAGATCTACATGAACCATTGATAGAACTCCGGGTCACAGTGGACCTTGAAAGGGTACCCCACATTCACCAAGGCAACAGGACTGGAGCTTCCCCACCAGATGCAGTTTTGTGTCATAAGCAGGACACAGTATAAGAGTAAAAACAAACATAAACTGGTCAGAAAAAATCGTCTAGCATAAATAGAATACTAAACATGGTTGTCTATGCCTGTCTTTTTAATACAAAAAGAATCTGAGAAGTTCTCAATGTAGTGAAGGGGAAGGTTTACATTTTTTTTCTTCTGTTAAATAAATAAATAAATAAACTATAAAAAAATGAGTTTCCACGTGTGTCAACTCTTTGAATACGAGTGGCTAGTATTTGTGCCGCAAACTAGTACATAAAATGTTGTTTATCTCTTTAGAACTTGAAAACAACTAAGAATGTTCTCGTATTTTCAAAGATTTTCTATTTTGTTGTTGTTGTTGTGTGTGTGTGTGTGTGTGTGTGTGTGTGTGTGTGTGTGTGTGTGTGTGTGTATTTTCTTGGATTGTGTTAGCTTGTTACTGAATATATTAAAAAATAAAATGATTACGTGTTTGCTGAGAACTCCGTTTATTGGAAAGGCTATCGAATTTTCCCTGTAGTCTCACTTTTATATTTTCTGCAATACATTTTTTCTTCTTCTTCTTCTCCCTTTGCTAACTTCCTTTCTAGTAAATTATGTGTTCGTGTGCTCGCCTGTTTTCGAGATTAAGGGAAAAGCCGAGGCAGACATTCATCTCTGATATTCGTTAAGAGTGCTTGGTATTTTTTTCTCGGAGATCGGGTGGCAAATATGATTGTTTTTAAATCATTCGTTTGCTGTGGGTGTTTCCACCAACTGTTTACACACATGGTAAATATTTATCTACTTAGGGTATTAAGTAAATATATAAGGATTGGACTTTAGCTGGTCATATAAATCAATTTTTCTTCTCTGTGCGGAAAATAAACTTCATGTAGGTAGAAGTTGACTTTAAGCCACTTTTCGCTAATTTTCCCTCTCGAAAACTAATGGATTCTATATCAAAGGTATTTAAGTTACTCTATTTCAAGATATATTTGCAAATCATAAAATATGAAATAGTGTAGTTATCAATCTGTAATATATACATATTTTTTTATTCGTTAGTATGTATATGTTTACAAATATTCTATATATCTATATATAATATTTTTTTGATATTAACGTTTGCTAATTTTGTTTTATAAACGAAAAAAATAACATTGAGAATAATCCGAAATATTATACAAATAACTATTTATTTTATGAAAAAAATATTGTTTTAGGACATGTCCGTGCCCATTATATGACATAGGGAGTTAGATTACTTCTTTGAATAATTCACACATAAAATCTAGCAATAAATTATTATTTTTTCAACGTAATATCTTTCATTGCTTAAAACGCTTGATTGAAATGTGATTACAAAACACACGGGTCGAAAATCATATTAATGGCGTGTCAACTTGTTTTGGATTATTTTATGCCTTGAGCTTTGGGAATCGCGTTCAGTATACTTACATTTTTGTGTAATTTATTCATTGTTTGTTGGGAGGGGGTGCTTTATTTTATCTATTTTTTGCACACGATCCAATCGAATACGAAACCAATTGATGGTGAGGCAGTAGTCGTGAAGCTCTGAGGAATGTGAAGTACCCTTTCATTGCCATTACTCTCAGGTTCACTCTGACCGGAGTAGTTGTACCTGTTAGGGTTCCATCTTTTGATCAAATACACCGTTTAGCCATTTAACCGCGCGCAAGCAACTGATTGATGTTATATTAAAATTTAACTGCGTGCAAAAAATATATATATATATTAGTGTGAATTAGTTGTCAAAATTTCTGAGGCGAAGCTTGATGATTTTTATCATTAAGGGTTTTCGGATTATTGTCTTCATCTTTATTGTTATTTCCATAAAGTTTCGGCCGATATGTCCTCCGGCCTTCTTCAGGTGTTTGTCGAACTTGGGAACCTTCACTGGCGTTATTCGAAGTTCCGTGAAGGTTCCCGAGTTCGACAAACACCTGAAGAAGGCCGGAGGACATATCGGCCGAAACGTTGTGGAAATAACAATAAAGATGAAGACAATAGTCCGAAAACCCTCAATGATAAAAATTATTAGTGGAAGATTGCAATATTTGAACCCATTTAATTGTGTGCAAATGTTTAATTCTAAATAGAATTATTCGCGTTAGATGGGAATGCTTGGAACAATTTAACTGAGTGCAAATGAATGAATATTGTTGAATAGATTTATTAGGGTTAAATAGCAATACTTTAAATAATTTAGTAGTGAGCAAATATGACTATTAGTGTAAGCAATATTTGAAAGCACTTCACTGTGTACAAACAAATGATAAATATTAAAGAGAATTATTAGTGTTAAAAAGCAATACTTGAAACATTTAATTGCATGGAAGCAATAGCAATACTTAGTTGTGAGCAGACAAATAGGCAATCTCTTTAAAATAAGATCACCAACCAACTATTCATTTACAAATCGTATGGTTCAGTGTGTGTAAACAAATAACAGATGTTAAATTGAACTGTTTAGAATACTAGAAACCATTTTACTGTATGCAACCAAATGAGTTTTGGCTCGTTTAAAAATGTTATATACTATCAATATCTTTGTTTAAACCATAGACCGAGGTCAATATGACAGTATAATAGAAATGTGTGGAAAGTTGGATTAATCAAACACTTTACTCCAATTTAGATGCATGATATTGCGTTTCTTTTTGGAATAA
>CAUZXS010004912.1:5000-112750 GCA_963585895.1 Sepioteuthis lessoniana
CCTAACCCTAACCCTAACCCTAACCCTAACCCTAACCCTAACCCTAACCCTAACCCTAACCCTAACCCTAACCCTAACCCTAACCCTAACCCTAACCCTAACCCTAACCCTAACCCTAACCCTAACCCTAACCCTAACCCTAACCCTAACCCTAACCCTAACCCTAACCCTAACCCTAACCCTAACCCTAACCCTAACCCTAACCCTAACCCTAACCCTAACCCTAACCCTAACCCTAACCCTAACCCTAACCCTAACCCTAACCCTAACCCTAACCCTAACCCTAACCCTAACCCTAACCCTAACCCTAACCCTAACCCTAACCCTAACCCTAACCCTAACCCTAACCCTAACCCTAACCCTAACCCTAACCCTAACCCTAACCCTAACCCTAACCCTAACCCTAACCCTAACCCTAACCCTAACCCTAACCCTAACCCTAACCCTAACCCTAACCCTAACCCTAACCCTAACCCTAACCCTAACCCTAACCCTAACCCTAACCCTAACCCTAACCCTAACCCTAACCCTAACCCTAACCCTAACCCTAACCCTAACCCTAACCCTAACCCTAACCCTAACCCTAACCCTAACCCTAACCCTAACCCTAACCCTAACCCTAACCCTAACCCTAACCCTAACCCTAACCCTAACCCTAACCCTAACCCTAACCCTAACCCTAACCCTAACCCTAACCCTAACCCTAACCCTAACCCTAACCCTAACCCTAACCCTAACCCTAACCCTAACCCTAACCCTAACCCTAACCCTAACCCTAACCCTAACCCTAACCCTAACCCTAACCCTAACCCTAACCCTAACCCTAACCCTAACCCTAACCCTAACCCTAACCCTAACCCTAACCCTAACCCTAACCCTAACCCTAACCCTAACCCTAACCCTAACCCTAACCCTAACCCTAACCCTAACCCTAACCCTAACCCTAACCCTAACCCTAACCCTAACCCTAACCCTAACCCTAACCCTAACCCTAACCCTAACCCTAACCCTAACCCTAACCCTAACCCTAACCCTAACCCTAACCCTAACCCTAACCCTAACCCTAACCCTAACCCTAACCCTAACCCTAACCCTAACCCTAACCCTAACCCTAACCCTAACCCTAACCCTAACCCTAACCCTAACCCTAACCCTAACCCTAACCCTAACCCTAACCCTAACCCTAACCCTAACCCTAACCCTAACCCTAACCCTAACCCTAACCCTAACCCTAACCCTAACCCTAACCCTAACCCTAACCCTAACCCTAACCCTAACCCTAACCCTAACCCTAACCCTAACCCTAACCCTAACCCTAACCCTAACCCTAACCCTAACCCTAACCCTAACCCTAACCCTAACCCTAACCCTAACCCTAACCCTAACCCTAACCCTAACCCTAACCCTAACCCTAACCCTAACCCTAACCCTAACCCTAACCCTAACCCTAACCCTAACCCTAACCCTAACCCTAACCCTAACCCTAACCCTAACCCTAACCCTAACCCTAACCCTAACCCTAACCCTAACCCTAACCCTAACCCTAACCCTAACCCTAACCCTAACCCTAACCCTAACCCTAACCCTAACCCTAACCCTAACCCTAACCCTAACCCTAACCCTAACCCTAACCCTAACCCTAACCCTAACCCTAACCCTAACCCTAACCCTAACCCTAACCCTAACCCTAACCCTAACCCTAACCCTAACCCTAACCCTAACCCTAACCCTAACCCTAACCCTAACCCTAACCCTAACCCTAACCCTAACCCTAACCCTAACCCTAACCCTAACCCTAACCCTAACCCTAACCCTAACCCTAACCCTAACCCTAACCCTAACCCTAACCCTAACCCTAACCCTAACCCTAACCCTAACCCTAACCCTAACCCTAACCCTAACCCTAACCCTAACCCTAACCCTAACCCTAACCCTAACCCTAACCCTAACCCTAACCCTAACCCTAACCCTAACCCTAACCCTAACCCTAACCCTAACCCTAACCCTAACCCTAACCCTAACCCTAACCCTAACCCTAACCCTAACCCTAACCCTAACCCTAACCCTAACCCTAACCCTAACCCTAACCCTAACCCTAACCCTAACCCTAACCCTAACCCTAACCCTAACCCTAACCCTAACCCTAACCCTAACCCTAACCCTAACCCTAACCCTAACCCTAACCCTAACCCTAACCCTAACCCTAACCCTAACCCTAACCCTAACCCTAACCCTAACCCTAACCCTAACCCTAACCCTAACCCTAACCCTAACCCTAACCCTAACCCTAACCCTAACCCTAACCCTAACCCTAACCCTAACCCTAACCCTAACCCTAACCCTAACCCTAACCCTAACCCTAACCCTAACCCTAACCCTAACCCTAACCCTAACCCTAACCCTAACCCTAACCCTAACCCTAACCCTAACCCTAACCCTAACCCTAACCCTAACCCTAACCCTAACCCTAACCCTAACCCTAACCCTAACCCTAACCCTAACCCTAACCCTAACCCTAACCCTAACCCTAACCCTAACCCTAACCCTAACCCTAACCCTAACCCTAACCCTAACCCTAACCCTAACCCTAACCCTAACCCTAACCCTAACCCTAACCCTAACCCTAACCCTAACCCTAACCCTAACCCTAACCCTAACCCTAACCCTAACCCTAACCCTAACCCTAACCCTAACCCTAACCCTAACCCTAACCCTAACCCTAACCCTAACCCTAACCCTAACCCTAACCCTAACCCTAACCCTAACCCTAACCCTAACCCTAACCCTAACCCTAACCCTAACCCTAACCCTAACCCTAACCCTAACCCTAACCCTAACCCTAACCCCAACCCTAACCCTAACCCTAACCCCAACCCCAACCCCAACCCCAACCCCAACCCCAACCCCAACCCCAACCCCAACCCCAACCCTAACCCCAACCCTAACCCCAACCCTAACCCCAACCCTAACCCCAACCCTAACCCTAACCCTAACCCTAACCCTAACCCTAACCCTAACCCTAACCCTAACCGCCAATATAGACTTAGAGTTGTAGGATCAGGTAGAATAATCCTGCGGAACTGCAGGTTCCGAGGGAAAATTAAAACTCCCGTAATCGAGACCCGCATACCAAATGCCTTGCCTTTGTCACCTCTGCCAATAATTACAGATATGAGTACACCACATCAACCTGCCAAAAAAAAAAAAAATCAAACAAACAAACACACAGGAAATGGTGACATTACGTTGCAAAGAGACCTGGAATCCCAGGGCTCGACCAAATCAACGCCATCAAGAACCAGGATTCCCAGGGCGCTATCTCGACTACTTCCATACAATCCAGGAAATAAGAAACTTATCCCGCCCCAACAGCCACTATGCTTCCGCGATGGGGAGAGGAGGGAGATGTAGAAGTCAAATGACTCACTTTCTAACATGGCTGTCTTCTTGAATCTTCATGGTAAAAGCAAGCCAGCTAAGCTTACCTTATTTTATAGAAGAGCACCTAATGCAGCAAGTGGGTTGTTCTGTGGTGCCAGGATGACCTGCCCAGCATATTTGCATGAGTGGTGTCTATTCACCCATATATTCATCCAGTAAATGGCAATAGGAATCATTTTCTACTTCTGTGTCAGACCACTCTCAAGTCAACCAATATTCATCACAAAGTCACTATCAAAATGAATGAATAAACAAACAAATAAAAACACCTCGAGCGTACATTTCATTTGAAAAAAGTTAACATTAACCGGATGTGTAGACGATGGCCGAGACCAAAAGGAATAAAACACGTCCCTGCTCGGGTAGGCTCTGGACATCTATCCGGCTAAAATGTAAGAATAAATTTAAAATTAAAATAGCCCTTTTTCAACTAATCAGGAGCCTTCCTCTCCAAAATTTTTTGGAGCCGTTTTGACCCCAAACGTGTCTATAAAGCGGTCGTCAACAAAAGTTTTTAAAAAGTCAATCGACCTTGAAACTTCGAGAGAGAGAATCGTCACGCGTTCGGACAAGATCAAAGAACACTGACGCCCCACTAATCAAAACCGCATTCCTACATTAGACTGAGACGGCTTATTGCTAACCGACCCACGTCGCACACCGTGCCACAAATAACAAACCAGTCACCCAAGAATGACTTACACTCGTTCAACTCCTGACCCATATCTGGTGGAAGAAGAGAGTCGGCATCTCTGTTGACATCGTGGCCGTCGCAATAATACCAATATTATTGCGACGGCCACGGTTGACATACCAACTTTTATTTACTTAAAAACAAACGAAATTAAATCCATTCCTCTCGTCTGTTGTATCTTGCAACCACACGCTTTGTCTATAACACTAGTCTTGCAGGCTTTTGTTAGTTAATTTAATGTAAGAAATGTACAAAATAATGTAAAATTGTTTGCTATCTGGAAGCTGCAAATTAAAGTTGATATCTTGGATAAGTTTTAGTGAATTTTTTCAAACATTATGTAGTTTAAGTGGATTTCCTTATTTTCATTTAAGTTATTTTGCAAAAATATTTCGGGTTTGTTATGGATCATTGAAGATGATTTTTTTCCTATAAAATTGTATTGGAGATGATTTTACTGTAAAATCATTGGAAATGATTTTTACTATAAAATGCATTGACCAATGATTATGGTAGTTAAAATTAACTTCCAATGAATTTTACAATAAAGATTTATAGGAAGTGAGCTATTCTAAAAAGGTATTTTATATAATTTTTTACGATAAAGATGAAGTGGTCAATAAAAAATGAATTGGATATGATTTTACGATAAAAATCATTGAAAATGATTTTTACTCTATGAATTGTGTTGACAGTGTCTTTCACTATAAAATGTATCAGCCAGGGTTTTTTTTTTGGTGGGGGGTTACTTATGAGTTCTATACTAAAAATAAATCTTAATTGTTTTTTTTATTATAAAAATTTGATCCAAATTTATTCATTTATTCTTGTCAGACCAATGTTCAAAAGAATTCATGGAACGCCACTTATGAAGAATAAAAATTCCTTTTAACCAACTGAAGTTACTAAATCGCCGGTGAATAAGCTATGAAAAATATCGTTCATAAATTTTTGATGTTTCCATAGTTATCTTTTCCTAATATATATTTAAAAAAACCCTTTTTTTTTGTCACAAACATTACATTTTTTCAGTACGGTAATTTTCATAAGGAGAAATAATTCTTTTGAGTATGTACTACCGCGATCCAAGGGAAGTAATTTTGTTATACCGAATTAATTGTTTCCCTTGAAAACTTTAATTTAAGGATTATATTAAATATACACCCAGCACCGAAAAAAACATTATGAAGGTTTTGTTATTGTCATTAGTAAAAGCTTTTAAAAAATAGAATAAATAAAAAGATTTTTACGATGAAAATGCATTGGTAATTTTTTTACCATGAATTGGAAATTGTTTTTACAATAGAGATGTATTGTCAATGATTTTTACAGTAAAAACGCATTGTAAATTATTTTTACTATGATAATGTAATTGAATTAGTTTTTATTATAATAAGGTAATGGAAATGAGTTTCACGATAAAATGCATTGTCCTATGATTTTTACTTTCTATTATATATTGTCTATATACGGGTTGCAAAATCGAAGTAGTAGGTCATCAAATTTCCTTGTCTTCCATATTTCAGGGAGTATTTCGTTGAAGTCTGCAACTTTTTGCTTTTAATTTTTGTCAGTACAACATAAAGTTCTTCCTCTGTAAACTATCCTAGTTGGATGTCAAGTTGGCAATTAATAATTTTTTGGTTAGGTTTATCAGTCACTTTTTGCGAAGTTTTAAAGTAGGTTCTTGAAATGTCCTTTACACATTTGTTTTCTTTCTTCTTGGCTGGCAACATTTAGTTTAGCTTTTGAGGCGCTCATCCGCTTCATTTACTGTTTGCTATACAATTCGTAATTGTCTATCTTCTACCGAGTTTCTTATTTTGCTGATCTGGCATCGAATATATTCTCGTTGTTCTTTTTTATGTGATAGTTATGTGGGGGGAGTATGTAATTTGGTTATTTCAGTAGATTGCTCTCTAAATTATTCCCACCACAAATACAACACAAAACTTTACAATCGCGTAAAAGACATGGAATAGAACATAACTTTACAATCACGTAAAAGAAATGGAATAGAACACAACAAATATTAAACAACAAACAATTTAATATGCATATAACAGAATATGAAAAACAAAATACAGGATGTGTAAATGGCCTTTTGGAAAATAAAGTTTGAAGAAAAGAATAAATTTGTTGAAAGATGTGTGTATGTTCATGTTATCAGAGTCCGTAAATAAGTCGTTCTTACTTACATTAAGTTTATAGCGGGTTTTATGATTTGAGCGACAGCGTGTCGCATTGATGAAAGAAAGTTTGTCGGGTTTTCCTTTTGAATATAATTCTCGGCCATTTGAAGAGAGTTCATGAACTTTCGTTGAGGAAGGAAAGGAATTGGTTGGACATAGTATCGGCTACTGCTTTACTGGCTCAGTGGCTTGTCTTCATTTGAGTGTAAGCTTGTGTCTTGTGTGTATGGCTTCCTAACTCTGTGTTATTTATATCCTACAGGTGGATCAAAGAATCGCCCTAAAATCTTGACCAATCAGATTTGTATTTTACTATTTTATTTTCGAGCCTTAATGTTTTCTGTTAGTTCACTTCCGATCCTAATTTTCTAGAATGTTCTATTCCATGTTTTTAGCTGATTGGTTGAAAAATATAAAAATGTAATTTAAATGCTAATGCGGGTTTGATCCTAAATTTCTAGAATGTTCTTAAGTATGTTTTTATTGCTTATTTTAAGACTAGACGAAATTTGTATCCCATATACCCCCCCCCGCAGATTGATAAATATTGAAAGTATTTATTAATATGTAATATAAGTCTTAAAATTTTTCGGTCAATATCCCTTTCTTCCAGATTTTGTGGTGATGTTTGCAGGTGTATTTGTCGGTGTGGAGGTTGGTTTGGATAATGTGATTTTTGTAGGTGTAGGTTGTTCGGTCGTACTTTCCGTTATTGGTAAGTCCAAGTACGCCGGTTTTAGTCTGTATATGGAGACAGTATCAAATTTGCCTTTTATAGCAAGCTTAAAATATTTGGGGTGTCGTTCAACTACCTGGAAAGGTCCCGAGTAAGTAGGACATAAGGGTTTTTTGACTTCATCATTTCGAATAAAAACGTATTTGCTGTCGTGAAGGTCTTTTGGTGTGTAAAGTTCTTTTGTTTGTGTTCTTGTGGGTGTGTAAACTAAATCGTTCATTTTCTGTTTAAAATTTTTGACAAATGTTGTAGTAGGTTGTAAGGAAATGTTTTTTTTCCCAAAATTGACCTGGCAGTGTTAAGGATGTTCCAAAAACCATTTCGGAAGCTGTACACCCCAGATCTTCTTTGATAACATTCCTTATTGATAATAAAACAAGAGGAAAATTATCAAATCATGTTTTGGAGTTGTTGTTAGCTGTTAAAGCTGTTTTAAGTTGTCTACGGAATCTTTCAATTAATCCATTTGCGCAGGGGTGATATGCTGTTGTTTTTATATGTTTGACTCCCAATAACTTTGTAAACTCATCGAAAAGCGTTGATTGAAATTGGGAGCCTCTGTCTGTTGTTATTACTGAAGGACAACCAGAGACTGAGATCCATTCTCGTAATATGGTTTTAGAGATAGTCTCTGCCGATATATCTCTACGTGGGACGGCAACAGGCCATCTTGTAAATCTGTCAATGATGGTGAGTATATATTGACAGTCATTTGCTATTGGCAATGGTCCGACAATATCGATGTGTAGGTTTGTGAACCTACCATCTGGTTTTTTGAATTGTCCTGGAGGAGATTTTGTGTGTCTGTTTGTTTTGCTCTTCTGACAACTCAAGCCGGTTCGAGTCCAGTTTTTTTTTTTATGTCAGTGTGCATATTGGGCCAAACAAAACGGTTGCTAATTAATTTTGTGGTTGCTCGGCGTCCAGGGTGTGAAAGGTTGTGGAAATGTGTAAATAACCTTTTTCTTAGTGATGGTGGTATATAAGGTCTTGAGTGACCTGTTTTAACATCGCAAAGTATTGTTTTTCTTCCAAATGGGACAGGATATTCCTTCAGCTGTAGGGAAGTGTCCTTTAGTTTGTCTAATGTGTCATCTTTTCGTTGCTCATCTGCAATGAGCTCGAAGGTGAGATCTACCGAATCAATAGACTGTATTGTGGAGCGTGAGAGTGTGTCTGCCACAATATTGTCTGAGCCTTTTATGTATTGGATATCCGAGGTAAATTGCGAGATATAGTCCAGTTTTCGAGTATCTCTGGGCGTATATTTCTCGGTATTTACATGTAAGGCGTAAGTGAGTGGTTTGTGATCAGTGAAAACGGTGAAATCTCGTCCTTCGAGTAAGTGTCGAAAGTGCCTTATTGACAAGTAAATTGCCAGTAAATCCCTTGAGAAGGTGCTGTATTTTCGCTGTGCGGTGTTCAATTTCACTGAAAAAAAGGATATTGGTTTTTCCAAGCCATTTTGTTTTTGTTGTAAGACTGCTCCAATTGAGTCTCCTGAAGCGTCTGTTGTTAGAGAAAGTGTACTAGTGTTCTCATTAGAGATGTAGGAGAGCTTGGTAAAATCTGCTAATGCTTTTTTAGCATTGTGAAAAGCAGTTAAAGCTTCTCCTTCAATTTGAATTTTCGCGTTTTTATTTTTTTGTTGTTGCAACATGTTTGTGAGTGGGGTTAATATTCTGGAACAACCTGGAATAAATCTACGGTAGTAATTTACCAAACCGAGAAATCTCCGCAGTTGTCGCAGTGATGTTGGTTGTGGGAAATTTTGTATAGCCGTCACTTTTTCTGGGACAGGTGTGATTCCCTGTTCGTCTATCATATGGCCTAAGAAGTTTAATTTCGAGACAGCAAACTCACATTTGCTTAAGTTGATTTTCAAGCCGAAATGTGTTAGTCTCTCGAAAACTTGTAACAAGTGGTCTTGATGTTCCTTGATGTCACAGCTAGCAATTAGAACATCGTCGATATAGGCAAAGGCAAACGGTAACCCGCTCAATACCTCGTCAATGAGTCTCTGGAAAGTTTGGGAGGCATTACGTAATCCAAATGGCATTCTGGTGAATTCGAAAAGACCAAAAAGAGTTGTAATAGCTGTTTTTTTTTATATCTTCCTCTGCTACTGGAATTTGGTAGTAAGACTTAACCAAATCCAGTTTTGTGAAGATCTTGGTTCCTTGCAAGCCCATGGCGAAATCGTGTAGATGTGGGATTGGATACCTATCAGGAACTGTTTTTGCGTTGAGGTTCCTGAAATCCCCACAAGGTCGCCATGCACCTGTTTCTGGCTTTTGAACCATATGTAGGGGTGAGGAGTATGGACTACTAGAAGGGCGTATGATTCCTAATTGTAACATGTCCTGAAATTCGTCTTTTGCTGCTTTATATTTCTCTGGATGTAGTCTGCGTGGTGATGCATGTGTAGGTGGTCCAGAGGTTGTGATATAATGTTTAGCTGTATGACGAACTTCATCAGAATGTTTAAAGGGCGTAGTGAGTGTTGGAAATTCAGTGATCAACTCTTGTAATCCATTTGCATCTGGTATCGCCGCACAAATTCCAGTTGACCGGTAGATTGAGGTGATTCCCTTAGCCGTCAGTTCGGTGTTGCAATCGACGAGAGATCGCGTAGCTATGTTCACAGAAACGTTAAAATGGGACAAAAAATCAGCTCCAAGAATAGGTGTTTTGACTTGGGCTATGGTGAAAATCCACGGAAAAGATCGACGTAAACCCAAATTGAGCGTTAGTGCTATCTCTCCGTAGGTTTCAATTCTTGATCCATTTGCCGCTTGCAGTGTGAATGAAGATAGTTGGTACTTTTTCTTGGAATCCGGTCGAATAACGCTTATTTGTGCGCCGGTGTCGACTAAAAATAAATATCCGGTATTTTTGTCCCGAATGTAAAATAGACGACTTCCTTGTTTTAAACCAGCAGCTAATGTCGTCTTTACTTGCTGCCGGTGTAACCGTTTCCCTGATTCTGTGTTGATGTAGGTGTGGTCGAATCGAAGTTGCATGGTTTTATGCACTTCCTTGCCTCACATCCAAATTTGAAATGATACCAACAGGTATCAAAGGTGCGTCGCCTTCTGGGAGGTGAGTTCGACCTATTTCGTCTTCTGTTCTGTGAGAAGGTTCTGTCAGGACGGGAATGTTGGGATGCTTTGAGCTTCACCAAATTTTGGACTGGCAGGGATAAATTTTCTATGCCCTGTAGCAGCTCAGTTAACATGTCTGGCGTGGTTGTTTGTGATGTTGTGTTTGTTGGCGTTGGTGTATTCCTTGGTGTTGCGTCATTTGTTGAGTTGTATGATGTGGCGTAAACATTCTGGTTTTGGTTATTTTCGTGTATTCTATCAGCTATTTCCGATACTCTCTCCAAGTCTAAATCTTCAGGGAGTGATTCAAGTATCTGTGTTGTATGAGTGTGGAGTTTGTCCGTCCATAGTTTTTTTAACACTGTCTCGGACATGGTGTTGCTTCCTAACAGAGATTTTATTTTCCTCAAGAGTTGTGAGGGTGTCATATGTCCAAGGGTCAAATTGTAAAATAGATCATGTAACTTTTTTCCATCAGATGTACCCATACGTTTAATAATGGCGTTCTTTAGCGTATCATATGGTTTTTCTTCAGGTATATGGTCTAGCAAATCGACCACTTCTGCCGCCACGTCGGTGGGAAGTTTTTCCACGACGTATGCATACTTTGAGGTTTGCGATGTAGTTTTTTTAGTGCTAAAAAGTGCATTTAGCTGCGAAAACCATACTCGTATGTTAGTTGGGTTGTAGCTGGAAATGCTGGCTGATATTGTTGCTGTTGTGGGTTCAATGTCGCTGTTTTCCATTTTTACGCGTTGTCATAATTTTTTGTGCTGTTTTTTAAAATGAGAGCTGTTTGTGTTTTTATGTGTGGTTGCGTGCTTTCACCCGTCGGAAGGTCACCAATTTGTGGGGGAATATGTAATTTGGTTATTTCAGTAGATTGCTCTCTAAATTATTCCCACCACAAATACAACACAAAACTTTACAATCGCGTAAAAGAAATGGAATAGAACACAACAAATATTAAACAACAAACAATTTAATATGCATATAACAGAATATGAAAAACAAAATACATGATGTGTAAATGGCCTTTTGGAAAATAAAGTTTGAAGAAAAGAATAAATTTGTTGAAAGATGTGTGTATGTTCATGTTATCAGAGTCCGTAAATAAGTCGTTCTTACTTATATTAAGTTTATAGCGGGTTTTATGATTTGGGCGACAGCGTGTCGCATTGATGAAAGAAAGTTTGTCGGGTTTTCCTTTTGAATATAATTCTCGGCCATTTGAAGAGAGTTCATGAACTTTCGTTGAGGAAGGAAAGGAATTGGTTGGACATAGTATCGGCTACTGCTTTACTGGCTCAGTGGCTTGTCTTCATTTGAGTGTAAGCTTGTGTCTTGTGTGTATGGCTTCCTAACTCTGTGTTATTTATATCCTACAGGTGGATCAAAGAATCGCCCTAAAATCTTGGCGCGTAGACATTTATTGACCAATCAGATTTGTATTTTACTATTTTATTTTCGAGCCTTAATGTTTTCTGTTAGTTCACTTCCGATCCTAATTTTCTAGAATGTTCTATTCCATGTTTTTAGCTGATTGGTTGAAAAATATAAAAATGTAATTTAAATGCTAATGCGGGTTTGATCCTAAATTTCTAGAATGTTCTTAAGTATGTTTTTATTGCTTATTTTAAGACTAGAAGAAATTTGTATCCCGTAGTTATTTATCAGTGGGATTTCTGCGCGTTGTAGGGTTTCTTTTATTAAGTAGCGATGCAATTTTCATGTTATCTCGTTTTTCCTAACTACTAGTGACTTCCATGTAACTCTACACTCGGATCGCAGTTTGGTTGGTATGCACTCTGCTGCTGCTTCCATGCTTCCGTGTGGGCAGTGATGAAATTTTCATATTCGTCATTCAGAGTTTTTGTATCATGGTAAGGCGGACAATTACCAACACAAAGAGAAGTTGGAGATATATCATAATAGGGAATTAGAGGGAAGTCAAATACTTGGCTATAGTATGTTTATTCGATAAGGAATTCATATATATTCTCTGTCCTGTCTGTCTGGCAGCTAATTTATTAGATGAACGCAACTATTCTTTTACAGTCCATAGGGGAGGTAGTTAATCTTATACGACACCTTCCTCTAAGATAAATGGCTTTCTTGAAAAGGGTATTTTCTTCTTTTAGGATCCACGTTCAAAATTTCTTTAGGGTTACTTTTTCTTTTACTTACCCTTCGAGGTTTGATAACTGGAATTGTTGACAAATCAAACGTGTCACACAAAATTTTCATTGTAAATATGTTTATACATTTTCTTTTTGGTAACTCTGTGTTTCAGTTGGTTAACATGTTTTATGTCTCCACTTTGGACCCTGTATCATGTAAGGGTTTTTCAAAAACTACCTATAACGCCATGTTTCCAAATTTCTTTGACAGAAAAAAAGATGTCCAGGTTTAAAATATCTGTTTAACGTTAGTTTGATGTTTTTCCAAACTTTTATTTTGCGACCTGGCAAAAATTTATCATAAATCGATCTTACTCTCCTACCAAACATCAGTTTAGCTGAGGATAAACCCGTTTGTGTATTTGGATTTGGAGTCATTCTATAGATCCTGAGAAATTGTTCTAAACTTACAACCTCGTTCTGTTCTTTGTTATTTTTCTTTAATCCACGTTTAAACGAATCCACAGACCTCTTGACTTGCCTGTTTGACCTCAGGTGATACGCTGGTATGATAATATGTTCAATTGAGTAGATTTTACAAAATTCTGCAAATTCATTTGAGGTAAATTGTGTTCCATTATCTGAGGCAATCGTTTCTGGAACTCTGAACCTTGAGAATATTTCATTTAAGAATGATACAGTCGAAGTTAGACGCTCACACTTCAAAATTTCGGGCTATTTCGAAAAACTGTCCATAATTATAAAGTAGTATGAGCCATTCAAAGGTACTGCAAAATAAATGTCTAATCTTTTCCATGGAACATCTGTCTTAGGCCAAGATTCAAATCTTATTGGTGGTGATTTTTCTGCTAGCGCACATCATATACAGTTTTTCACTCAAAGTTCTATTCTCGGCCAATTACCATTAGTGACTTCATTCTACTCATTCCAGAATGCCTAATATGAAAGTCTTTTAAAATCCATTTTCGTAATGAAACGGGTATCACCACTCTCTCCACGTACATAAATACATCATCACAAATAGAAGAAAATATTCTTTTTGTATTTATTTCCTGCAGATGTTTAATGTTTTTTTTTAATTTTTACACTAAAATCGTCTTTTTTAGCTTCAGTCTTGATTTTATCAAAAGTAACAGGTAGTTCACTGATTGTGTTAAATAAGATGTTTTTGATTAATGATCATAGCGATGAAATTACAATATCATCAAACGGTTCATTAAACTTGGGAATAAGTCTAGACAGCCCATCTGTAGGTCCTAATTCTTTTGATGGTATATATATTCTATTTTAAAATCATGATCTAACAATAAGGTTCCCCTACCGTTGTAATTGATCCGCTGTACGTTTCGCTTAATGATGGATTGTTTGTATAAACAAAAGTTCTGCCATGCATCATCTAATGAAATTTTTTGGCTCTCCATCTATGTATATTTAGTTGATAAATACAATAATAATTTACAAGTCCTTGTAATGCTTGCAAAGTAGACACGTTAGTCGGGGGAAGCATACTTTTTAATGCAATACATCTCTCGTTATCCAGTCTTTGTCCGTTCGCATCGATGATTTGCTCCGGATATTTTATTCTAGTCATAAAATTTCCCAATTGGTATCACTCACTTTGAAACCAAAATCTGTAATTCTTTCGAAAACCTTTTCTATGAGCTTTGCGTGTTCTTTTTTTTATTTTTTTTATTTTTACTCCTTATTAAAATATCATCCAAATAAGCTACTGAAAAATCAAGTCCTGCTAGCATAGAATCCATTCTCTGCTGGAAAATATAGTGTGCGACTTTAATTCCAAAAGGAAGTCTATCAAATTTGTAAAGCCCTTTATGAGTGTTTATCATAAGTAATTTTTACAACATTCGTCCCCCTCAATCTGAAGATAAGTATCTGACAAATCTATTTTCAAGAAGAATTTTCTGTCGTTCAAAGTTGCGAATATATTTTCCGGGGATGGTAGAGGATAATTAAGGATTTTTAAACTGTCGTTTAACCTCATGGAGTAATTGGCACAACTAATCTTACTATTTTTTTTTTTCACGAAAACTGTGCTCTCCACACACTGTAATCCACTGATGAAAATAACGCTTAAATTTTCAAGTCTGTCCAGTTCCTTATTGATACTTTCCAAAGCAGCAAAAGGAACACCAGCTTTTCATGTCAAAACAGGAACAGCATTATCTTTGAATTCAAATGTAGCTTTTATTTTTTAACTTTTTCCTAAACCCTCTGAAAATATGTCCTGAGATTTATTTTTTAGGCACATTTTAAAATTCAGCCAGTCTGTTCCAAATAAGTTGGGAGTATTATTTTTTAATACATATGTTTTTACTTCAGCCAACTTACCATTGACAGAGATATTTACAATTATTTGTCCTCTAAAAATAAATTTATTACAACAAACACTCCGTGCCACTTTCCTAGTTAAATCCAAATACGGTTTCCCTATAGCTTTCCATGTTTTTTCGTCAATTATGGAAATATTGCTTTCCGTGTCTCACTGCATCCTAATACTTTTGTCATTCTATTCAACGTTAATAAATTTTCTGTTCCTTGTTTCATTTCTATCTTTTTTTTCAGCATTACCTTGGCTGGTTTTTGAAAATTTTCCTTTTTAGTTTTACAATGCGTCTGCCTATGGCCGACTTTTTGACACCTGAAACAATTTTTGTTCCTGAAAAGATAACAGATCTTGAGATGCAAACCACCATAACCAAAGCATTTATATGACTTTTTTTTCTCAGTCCTCCTTGAAATTTTTATGAACATCCTGGACCTAAAAACATCTCTCTCTTGAATTTTCGCTGTATCATGTTTAAAATTCCTGTTCCTTTTACATTCCTCGGCTACCGTCTACAACGTTAGTTTCAAATCCACTTCAAGCTTCGACAATATACGAGACCGAATTTCCGAGTTTGTTTCAGCTGTTAATCTTTGGACAAATATTGAGCGTTTAAAATTATCTGCTGTTAACTCATTTAGTTTAAGTCTCTCGCATTCTCTATGACAATGCCAGCGTAGGTGATATAATCGTCGTTCGCCTTTTTATAAGGTTTATACACTGGTATCACGTATGGAATAAATAGTTTTTTTCACTAAAGATTCTTTACAAAATCAAAGTAAACGGATTAATTTTTATAAGAAAAAACGAACCCTTTCATAGAAAATAAAACAGTACTTTGAAAAAAAACAAAGGAAAAAATAAAAAGACAAACGAGCCACGTAGCATACAACTAAGAAGTACTTATTACCAAATAAATGAAAATAAGTAAAAGGGAGTTACAAAGTTTTGAAGAAAAACACTAGTTACTAAAAGTAATTGCTATTTTAGCGACCAGTCAAAAAGACTGAATCAAGTAACAATAATACAAATTGTTTCGAAAAAACACTGGGTCACTCATGAATTACAAGAAACTGATGTATCTTCAATGAACAAAAGGAGCTGGTACTTACAACCCCCCAAAAAGTGTTGTATGAATGGAAAAAAGATTTGGATGAGTCTCTTAGGCGAAAAACATCTCTTGGGAAAACCTGTTCACTTTTCCGTCAAGAATACAGCGAATAATGCAGACACATGGAGGTTCATTCAGCAATTCTTTCAGCACTTGTATAGGAAAGCAAATTCAATTGTATACCTTATGATCTGAGTCAGGACAGCACAAATTCACAGATATAGGCAACAGCATATTTCACCAGCAAAGAATACGAGTAAATCTGGGAGACATTGTGGTTAAAGTCAAGACTGCACAAATTCACAGATATAGGTAACAGCATATTTCACTAGGAGAGGTCCAGCAGCAGCAAAATTCTTTGAGGGATTTACTTCCTATTCAATATTTTCCCTTAAATGTAGGGAATAGCAAGGTTTAAAGGGTAAATTCTCTTGTTGCGGAGCCGATAAGCGTGTCGACTCCGCAAATAAATTAAGTTTAATGCGTGCGAGTATAGTGTCAGCCAGAGACAATGAAGGAAACATAAGGCAGGATAATAGATAAAGCAAAAGTGATGATTTTATTGCCGGAATTACAAACGTGTATGTAAATGTCCGTGGCGGTTGTATGTAGTCTTCAGCTAGGATGGGTTACGTCGTTAGCTGGTATAGTCGAATTGTAGATGTTCGCAGCTGGACGTTTGATGCTGGTAAGCTGAGATTCGGTCGTGTCGTTGGATACCGTTGGACAGTCGTCGCAGGCAGCTGAGGTCGGTCGAGTCGTGGTTGTTAGCTGGTAAATCGATGTCCCGTTTTTGACATTTCGTTGGTATGGTCGAGTCGTGGTTGTTAGCTCGTAACAGTGAGTCGTAACGTGAGCTCGTTGTTGCAATGCTAGTGTAGTCCGTAACAGCGAGTCGTTACGTGGACTAGATGCTGCATTGCTGGGGTAGTCCGTAACGGCGAGTCGTTACGTGGACTAGGTATTGCGTTGCTGGGGCAGTCAGTAACAGTGAGTCGTTACGTGGACTGCATTGCAGGAGCGTCGTGGTCGCAGATCGATATCCCTGTTTTGACAGTACGTTGGGTTAACCGGGGGGGGGTCGATCTGGTTTCTGGCTCGTACAGCGGGACGTACGTGAGCCAGTTGTTGCAGTGGTAGGACAGTCCGTAACAACGAGTCGTTACGTGGACTGCGTGATACCTTGCAAGAGCGTCGAGGTCGAGTTCGGTTATGACAGCTTGGTCGTGTAGTGTCGGGCGAGCTAGTGACTAAGACTGAGCCGTGTCTTAGTGTTCTTGATAAACAGTATGTATAGAGTATTGTAATAATTTATTTTGCATGATAGTTAACAAATTTACAAGTTATCTACTAATCTTTCCCAAACGGGTTTAGTTTTGTTTCAAAAAGAACAATTCCAATCTAAAACTTCTGAAAACAAAAAAATTCAGTGCAAAAAAAGATCATTCTTTTAAAAATTAATTATACCAGAAATTCCTACTGTGTAAATTACACACAATTTTTATAATTGACAAGTTCTTCAGTAACATTTAGTAGAAGATGTATCCATTTCAGTTACTATGTACAGTCAATAACAAACAAATTCAAGCTTTTTATTTTAATGACAAGGTATTTACTAGGGGTACTGAAAAATTCACTGGCTTAAAAGTTCATATGATGATGTCATATCTGCTGTTGAGGGCTTTTTTACTAATGAGATCCAAAAACTTCTGTGATAGTACAGCCATCCTTGTCAAACATTGGGGGTAATTCCATTTTCAATCCACTGATTGTTCCACTGATCTGATATATCTTCAGATGACATGATTGATTCATTTTCTGCCATGTTGTGTTTTTTAGATCCAGACAACTGATCAATCACTAATCAGAGTTGCTGGTCAGTGAGTAAATGAATGAGACTGCACAATTAAGGAAATAAAAAAATAAAAGTTGACACCAAGAAACAGAGAACAAAACATGGCTTGTAAAAATAACAAAATTCAGTACAAAAAGAACGTCTTTCTGAAATAATAAATATATTCTCTCATCCCAGAGTTTATGAGTTTTAGTCAGATACTAGTTCATGAATTAATAGTCCATCAATTCCTCGTATAAGTTTTAGGCTTTTCTAGTTTTGCTGTCTGTATTGGCCACATTCTATGAGAGTATATTTGCCAGTCTAAAAACTTATGAGCCAAACATCATAGGTATTTGCTAGATCGTAAATTGTAGAAATTTTCTTCCACACACAGTATTTCAAATTTATCTTTTTGATATATTTGATTTTTTAAATATTTACTTGTAGTGATATGAATAAAAAGGTATTTTCCTTTTATCACAGAGTATAGTCACTTTCCTGTAAACAAAATATTCATTGATGAATACTCTAATCTCCAGTCCAACCTTAATCTAACTAATAAAACTAACACAAAAAAACTGTGGTCTACAATAACAAGGAAGTAACAAATAAAATGTAATAAAATAATCTAAGAAAAATTATAGAAATAGAGGAAAAATTATTTGAACTCCAGAACACTGTTTGTAATTACATTTTTTATTCAGTAAAATTAAGGAGAATTACAAGTGATGTATCTTATTGATTATTTTTATTTGCAACTAAATTCAAATTCGAACAATACTCTTTTTAGGAAACTGATTAATGTTATTTGTAAAAAGATATAAAGAGGTCTGATTATTATGATAGACAATATAATCCACTAAAAATTAGAATTTGGAAATAATGACAAATTTACTTAAATTTCTGACTAATAAGAAATAATTTAACATTTTCTCTGGATAAATTCAATAAAAAAAGTTATTTTGGTTTAATTCATCATCAAAAGATTCTATCACTTTCATTCACCTAATTAAAAACTTCTGATTGTGTGCTTTCCATTACATACATTTAAAATGCGACATTATGAGGAGGAGAAGTGTAAAATTATTTAATGATATCATCATCATCATCATCATCATCATCATCATCATCAAATTGTGCTGACAGTACAGATTCCTTTGACTCTCAGTCAACACTGGTATGTCCACATGTAGGAGTCCATCGGAGAATGTCATTTATGAGTTCATCTTTAATTTTTCTTTTTCCCTGAGCATTTCATTGAAATCTAAATGGAGAAACCATACAATAATATTGACACAGCTACAGCTTGGAAGATTTCTTGTTCTATTTTCTCAGACAATTCAAATTTCCACATGGTCATTAGCCTGTCAATAACAGTCCATGCTTTACATGTGTATATGTTAACACTGCTTTCAGTTGATGAGATATTGCTACCAGGGTACATGAAGTGCTCTACTATTTTCAGAAGTTTGCCATTTAATGAAGAGATGGTGCTATTTTGATTAAAACAAATTAATTCTGTTTTATCTGAGTTATAATAGAGACTAATGCCTCTTGCTGTTTGCTCCAGACTATATAGAGATTTAGCCAGAGCTGGTGCATTTTCAAAAAATACTAGATAATCTGCATAGTCTTCATCAGTAACAGTTTTTACCAGATATCTGCTTCTTGCCTTTTTTAGTGCAAAACTGTCTTTTTCATTTGATGCATTGATATTTGTAGTATATAATAAAGGTTTAGTATCAATAGAAATGGTACCAATGTACTCCTTCTAAGACTACAGTAACACTTTCAAAGGGGTCAGTGTTGCTATCAAGTTTCATGTTTTCTAAGAGCATCATTATAGCAGTAACAGTTTCTTTGCAAAAACCTTATACAAGAAGTATTTGCTCCATCTTCCCTCTGTGTATGGAATCAAATATGGAGAAATCTACAAACAAGAGTGTTGTCTCAAGATTTATTTCAATAAAAAATATGTATTCATTCTTTTAAAAAGGAATTGTACTTACACAAGCTATCTGCGGATGATTGCAACATAATCATCATACAGAAAAATTTGCATGCTGAATTAAATTATAACCTAATGTGATGTTAAAACTAATTAATAAAACTAATTGAAGAAGAGACAGCTATCAATGAGAATTACTATCAATGAAGTCACTTGCTAAAAGAGATTAATTCATTTTTAACCATGCATTGCCATATTTTTCTTTTTTTTCACCTCAGTGGCTTGTCATTTCTTTAAAGATTATTTGATATTCAAATATTAAAGTATCATTTCTTTTTAGAGTAAAAAAATTCCATGTGTAATTTATTATGTGTTCTGAGTCATATTTGTAGAACTTTTACGAAAGGAGAAGTAGTTATTATTCCAAATAACAAATATACAGGAGATGAAAAAGTAGTTGATATACAAAGCTAAAAAAGATTAAAGATGTTTTGTTAAAATTGTAAACTAATTATTATAATATGGTAAATCAAAAGTTTTGCAATTTTTTGGTATGTATTAGTTAATGGCATGTATATCATGTGACTGAAGTAGTTCAAGCCATGGAAGGTACCCTCTGTAGTTGGTAGTATCATAGTAATTAGTGTGCTGATACATTGTGCATTGCTTTACTTTGTGTGTGATTTGAGAGTTACACAGAAGAATATACAACATAGTTTAATTTGAGAACTTATGCTTTAAAAGTTTGAAGTGGGCCATAATGCAACCAAAAACATTTGCCCTACAAAAGGTGAAAACACAGTACAGTAAACAGATAGTTAAAGAAATTTTACTCTGGTTGCAAGAATCTTGACAATCAGACTAGGTCAGGTTGGTCTAAAACAATAGCTTCCAAGGCCATGCATCAAGCCAAAGAGGCAAATCTAATGAGTAGCACTTGGAAAGTATTAGCAGTCTTAGCATCTAACAGTCTAGTATAATTCCTCATGTTCATGACCTCAGAACTGATGAATGGTGCTCTACATAATAAAAAATATTGCAAAACTTTTGACTTGCCCTAATACTGCAGATAATGACTTGTAAGGGTTTTAAATAAAACTTTTAACTTTGCCAAGCTTCAGATTCATACTTGCTTGGAGTTTGAATATCAAGTAAATGAGGACTTGTTTGAAAATATTAGTGTGTGCAAAGAATCAAATTGTTTGTTCACTATTTCAATTGTCCACTTCTCAGGATTTGGGATGATTTACAAGGATTCATTTGATAAAAATACTATATTTCTGTTTTAGAAATTATTGAAAATGGATGTGGTGACCTGAGTTCAAAACCTAGATGAAGCTGTTTGCATTTCACTAATATCCTTGAGAAAAGTATGCATCCAACTATTGTCCCTCCAGTTTTGGGTAAATTGTAGGGTAGATTGGGACTCTTTAACTTTGGTATGGTAACTGGTCTAGGAGAAGGAAAATTCTGAATTCAAATCTGTTAAACTTAAAAAGGACTTAAAAATTGACCCTGTGTTACATCCTACTCATAGTGGAAGAGCTGGATTACATACTGCTGTTCTTCAGTTTATTAGAATACACCTTGTCATATTCAATGTATTGACAAAGAAATGTTTTTCAGTTTTCTATAACATCATAGCTCCTACTCTTTTTTGGTATTCTCAGTTAATTTAAATAACATTTACTGCTCTTAGTTTCTTCATACAATCACTTGCTTCACTGTTGACAACTCAATTCCTATTGTTTATGCAATTTGATACTGGCCCATTCTATATTTTAATTTTTAAAGAGTATACCCCCTTTAAAATCTTTGAATCTTCTTATTACAACTAAGAATGGCCTGACTCATGAAGGCCATTTAATTTGACATTTCATAAAGTGCTGATAATGGATTTAATGCTCAACTGGTTTGAGTAAACTTTATTGACTCTGGATTTGATACCAACCATTTAACTGTAACTAAAACCCTTTTAACAAGTTTATTGTCAGTGTTGTCATTTGATATGTCATACCTTCCAACATAAATAATATCAAACTGTGGTAGAGGATGCTTTAATGCTATTTAAAAATTTATTTCAAGGAATTTTTTTGTTTGTTTACTTTCTAAAAATTATTTATTTAAAAAATGTCGTATTTTCATTTGGGAATGGTTCAACATTTTAAATCAGATAACATGAAGAAAGAAATATTTTAAATCCTCATTTTCCATTTAACCTCAAAGCAAATTTTTGGCAATAGTGCAAAATATATATAACAAGTTCTGCCACTATATAGGTACATTCATTGACATTCTCTCTTTTTTGTTCTGATATTGCAATTAAATGTTTATAACTACATACACATTTGAATTCAGGTAAAAGCCATGACAAACTACAGTGATATTTTCTTCCTCCATCAGGATTCTAAAAATACTTTTTCATTGAAAATTTATGTCTGTATGTGTGCCTATCTGTTATAAATGCAGTCTTCACTGGGCTTTTGATCCTCTCACCTGTAAATTCAGTTTTTCAAATCCTTCTCCCTTAAATCCAGCTAACCTTGCATTTCTTTTTATAAATACAGTATAAGGATTATTTCACCTTAAGTAATTGCAGGAGTTACATGTCCTTAGCACTGACATCTGTATAAATTATCCATGCTTGTTTTTAGAGCTCTTGTGGTTATTGTTGGAATCATTTACTTTTTGACCTGACTACTGTTGAGAGTGCACCTAGTTTCTCCTCGACCTCATCATCATCATCATCATCATGTCGTACCGCTAGCACGGATATCCCTGACCCTCTCTCGCCATTTTTCCCTATCGTTCATCGCCTCTGGCAGGTCTTCTGGGCTACATCCTGTATCCTCACATAGCTGTATGTATGTTCTAGCTGGTCGTCCTGCTTTAGCTTGTCCATATGTGGGGGTCTATCGGAGTACATCACTTATGAGCTCGTCCCTGCTCCTCCAGCTGTGCCTGCGTGCCTGGCTCGTCTAACTTGGATAGTTTTCGTGATGGGAGACAGGTGACCGTATAGTTGGTGCTTTGTGGGGTGTTGCTGCCAGGACTTGTTTAATATTGCTCACAACATTCTTGTGTAGTTGCCGTCTAGCTTCTTCTCCAGCCGTTTTTTTAGCGTCCAAGTGGTGCATCCATACAGCAGTATTGACACGACCGCTGCCTGGAAGAAACTGCGTTTCATTTTATCGGTCAGGTCTGATTTCCAGATGACTGATAGCTTATCAATAGCTGTCCATGTCTTCGTTAGCCGCATGTCGATGTCTTTTTCGGTTGATGAGACACTGCTTCCTAGGTAGGTGAATTTGTCAACCAGTTTCAGAGAGGTTTCGTCTCGTGTGGAAATGTCGCCTGCTTGATAAAAGCACATGTATTCAGTTTTGTATTCATTGACATGGAAGCCAATGCCCGCGGCGGCTCGTTCCAAACTATGCAGTAGTGTTTCAGCTTGTATTTGCTAGTAATGCTATGTCATCGGTGTAGTTGGAGTCGGTAATTGTTTTTGCGGGGTACCTTCTGCTTCTTTTCTTTGTCAGCTCGAAGCCATTCTCTCTGATTTTATCAATCGATGTTCTAAGCATGTAGTCGAGACAGATGATAAAGAGGTATGGGGCTATCGTGTCCCCTTGTAGTACTCCTGCTACAATGTCGAAGTATTCTGTGTTTCCATCTGGTGAACGTACTTTCACTTTGGTGTTTTTATAGAGAATCATTATTGCTGCTACGGTTTCTTTTGGTAGGCCGTATGCTAGTAGGATTTGTTCCATCCTCCCTCTGTGTATGGAATCGAATGCCTTGGTGAAGTCGACAAATAGTAATGTCGCCTGTAGGTTTTTTGCCCGTACGCCTTCAATGATTCTATGGATGGTCAATATTTGTGAGGTTGTGGATCTATTTCTTTGGAAGCCATTTTGGTTTTTCCTAATGATGTTGTCGTTTTAGGTTCTATGCGGTTGCATAGTAGGGCATAGTAAATTTTGGCTGCTATGGATGTAAGTGTTATACCTCGGTAGTTCTTGCCTAATCCGAGGTCCCCCTTTTTAGGGAAGGGGAAGATGCATCCCTTCATCCATCTGTCTATCGGATTTTGATTATAGACTGCGTTACAGTATCGGAGCAGTATGTCGTCAAATTGTCTGGTCTTCCATACTTCTGGTGGAATCTCGTCAAGCACTGCAGCTTTCCTATTTTTAAGTTTTTTAAGAACAGAGTCGAGTTCTTCTTGCGTGAACGGTCCTAGTTTAATGTCCAATTGCTTACAAATAATTGTGGTGATTGATTCATGCGTAACTTTTGGTGTGTTTCCTTGTAGATTTTCGAAATGTTGTTTCCATAGTTTTCTTCTTTCTTGTTGGTTTGCAGCTTTTAATTTTGCTTTGGTTGTGCTCTTCCTTCTACTCACTTAGTTTGTTGTTTGCCAGACTATCCTACATTGCCTATCTTCCACTGAGTCTCTAATCTTATCTATCTGATTTTGTACGTATTCTGTCTGCTCTTTAAGATATATGCCTGTTAATTGATCTTGTGCCTTTTTGAGTTTTATGGCATTTGTGTTTGTTGGGTTCGTCCTATAGCTTTTGGAGGCAGTTTTCACGTGTGCATATTTTTCTCTAACCGCTAACGTTCCCCATGGGACTCTATGTTTAGTTCTAGGTTTTGTTGGAATACACTTCTCTGCCGCCTCTAGGTGTGCGTTGACGAAATTTTCATATTCGTCATTTTGGGTACCTTTTTCTGTCTTCTCTTGTAATGTCTCGAATCTGTTTCTTAATTCTAATACATATTTATCTCTAATATCTCTGTTGTTAAGAAGGACCCAGTCATAGTGTTTGGTGGTTGCTGTTTGTGTGGCGTTTTTTCGTAGGCTTAGTCTAATCTTTGCTATGACTATTCGGTGATCGGAGGATACACCCTCGAAAGAGGAGTATGCCTCGCAATTCATCGCGCTGTTTTTCCATTTCTTGTTTATTAAGACGTTGTCTATCTGTGCTTTACTATTGTTCGCGTATGTGTAGGTCCATAGTTTTCCGTCCTTTTTTTGATAGTTTGTATTGAGGCATGTTAATCTATTTTCCATCATGAATTCTATTAGATGTTGTCCATTCTTATTTGATGTGTTGTGAAGGCTGTATCTGTTGTTTCTATTTTTCCCGATTTGGGCATTCATATCTCCGCCAATGACTAGTACGTTATGTTTTGGTATGCTACGCACTAGAGAGGATAGCTCATCGTAGAAGGTGACTAGTTCAGTTTCCTCACTAAGATTGGTAGGGCTGTAGCAGGAGATGATTGTTGCTTTGGGGTTGCCATGAAACGTCGCTGCCATCATCCTAGGTTTTATTCTCTCGATGCTATTAAGTGTTTTTAATGTTCTTGGTCCTATAAGCATTCCATTCCTCCTACCGTGGAATTGACAGAGTTTTTCCATGCTGATACAGTTGCTAGCGTCCATCCATTGCCAGTATCGTGATATTTGATATCTTCGGTGTGCGTGTATCTGTGTTCTTGTATGCATATTATGTCTATCTTATGCTCGACGGCCGATGCAGTCAACTCTGGTAGTTGACCTATTCTATTTAAAGTTCTAACGTTAAATGTTGCTAACGTTTTAACGTTAAACGTTGCATTTTAGTAATTTTTGTTTGAGCTCTGGAGCTGATTTTTCGAACATTGAGGTCAGGACGCGCCCCTTTTTTACCCGCGCGAAGAGCGATGCGGTTTATGTACGTGGTTTGAGTGTGGGTCATGGTTATCTTTCGATGGCCGTTTTTATTCTCATCTATAGAAGCCACTCTTATAGATGAGTAGCAGTAGTTCCCCGATCGAACTGATGACCCTGGACGTTGAGCCGCGTGTCTCACAGGTCCAGGACAGGCATTACTTACGTCCATCATGCTGCTTCCCATGTGTACGTAAAAAAAGGGGGGGCTTTCTTTACACGTAAGTTTTAACTTAGTTAAAGTCCAAGACTAATGTATATTTATAAGAGTTTTATGTTTATTTTCATCTGCCTTCTGATACCGGCCTTAACATGTCTTTTTTTAAACTACTATGGGGTGAAGAGAAACAATGGGCATTCTAAGCTTTTAGAAGACTTTCAGAACCTTTCGCCGTGTATACTAACATATGGAGCCAGGAGTCATATTCAATTTGGGTTTACAGTAAAACTGTCTTTACATTTAAAATACACTATACCAGCATCATTTTACAAAGAATAAACAGCATACAATTTTGTAAAAATTTTTTGGCATTTTAAAATAGTACGACTAAAGACATTATACTAACCAGTATTGAAACTACTGAATTTCTTTTTTTTTCTTTGAATCACTATTCAATCAATGTGCTATTTTACTTTGGGCATGAAGTGAGTTATTGCATTATAAAAAAGCACACCGCTTTTCTTTATCACAAAACATTATTCACTTCATGATTTCACTTGTTATTGCTCTTTGTCTTAATTCTAATAAATTGTAAATATTTTAAAATTTAAAATACTGCATTTGTTCTCTTCCTCTACTTTTAGATTCCTACTGAAAGAATAATACCATTCTTTTGATTATTCAATGGCACAATCAATCCCTAAATTTATGGTATTTATAGTTTTAAGATATGCAGGTGCAGCTTAAAATACTGCATATATTTGATGTTTCTGTGGTTTTAATTATCAAAAAAATTGATAAAGTATGCCTTACCGAGTAAAAAAGTCACCTTGAGAGATTTTGCAGGAGATGAAGTATATTTTTCATAATTGCAAACAAAATTCAGTAAGTTAAGATAAATTGCCTTTTTTTTTGATAATTTTGAGTATTTTTCCTTATTGTGGTTAATTTTGAGTATTTTTCCTTGTTGTGGTTAATTTTCCAAACTGGGAATTGTGCCAGAAAATTTACTTGCATTAACCACAGTCAATTTCTTGGTCAAGTACATCTGAAATTGAATCCAGTAACTTCATACTTCTACCTCCAAATGTTTTTCAACTCATGGAATTGTGCTTATTATTAAAAAGAGTTAATCAGTAGAAATCCTGTGAAGTGAAAATGTAGCACCGTATGAGTTACGTATTGCTTAAGTCTGCTGAGAATGTGACCAAAATGGCCTCTCACTTCGCTGCTTGCTTATTATATGAAAACAAAAGGAAAAGGGACCCCAAGTGGCAAAGGGCCGATAATCATCACATTATGCCCCTACAAACAAGGGCCCTCTTGTTCAACGTCCCTCTAACCTTACTTAGGACAACAGACATAATCGTTCAACTTTATTGGTAGACTGCATATACGTTCCGGCGTACGTATTGGAGGTGTTATGGGTATTCCAGTCACTACTGGAGACACTGTAGCATCATCTATATGTAAGCTCTCTAGTTCTATGATTTCTTTAGTTATTTCAGTAACGACAGGAGTCCCCGGATTATTTGCAGTGTTGTCTGCCTGGACATCAGGTGTCCATTCCTCTGCCTACCAGATTGGAAGTTTCAGAAGTTGTTCTGCATGTCTCCTTACCAACTCTCCTCCTGCCTCCATTTCAAAATTCACTGCTCCCAACTGTCTTGTAATGGCACCTTCCATCCACCGTCCATCAGATACAAAATTACATAACAGCACCGAATCATTGACTTTGAAATATCGAAGAGGGGCCATGACTTTAGTTCTACGTCCTATTTTGTTTTTGTAGACTAGAGCTCGATAAGTGTCAGGCTTTATCAAATGAAAAACAATTCTTAATTGCCGTTAGAACATCAATTCGGCTGGTTGCTGTGTGGGGGGGGGGTTATCCAATAAGTGAACAAAAATCTGTTTACCTTGATCTCGAGTGTTACCTTCCTGTCTGTCTCCAACTTTTTCAGTGCTTCCTTGAATGTACGCACATTATGTTCCGCCTACGCATTTGAGAAAGGGTGATAGGGAGCCATGAAAATGTGTCGAATTCTGTTGACTTTCATGAAATCCTGGCCAGAAAAACATGGACCATTTTCACTCACCGCCAATACAGACAGCCCATTTTTGAAAAAACTCCTCTTATCTTCTCTATTGTGGCTGTAGTAGTAGATGTTTTCATTACACATACCTCCGTCCATTTTGAGTAAGCATCAACCACTTTCAAAAACGTGTGTCCAAAAAAAGACCAGCATAATCTACGTAGATTCTCTCCCAATGCTAACTCGGATATTCCCAGCAATGAATAGAATCCTTGCTAGAATTCCTTTTGATCAAACATGCCGGTCCCACAATTCCTGCCGGTCTTCTCAATGTCCATGTCTTAATTTGGTCACCACACATAACTGCGAACAAAAGCCTTAATACACACAATTCCTATGTTTGTCTTGTGGAGCTGCTGCAACACCCTCAATCCCAATTTAGGCGGGATAACAATCCTGCTTCCCTATAGTATAGCACCATCCTCACATGTCAACTCTCGTTTGTTAAAGTAGGGCTTCAATGTTTCAGTCGAAGTGTAACTGCTCCAGCCTTTCATTGTATAATCGTACACCTAGCTCAAAATGGGTTCTCGACTTGTTTCAGATCTCATCGTTGTCAACGTCACCGGGGCATCAACCAGGTCCGTCATGTTTATCCAATTTGTGGATGAAGAAAAATCCTGCTCTTGTACACCTAGTGGGAGACAACTAAGGTAGTCCGCTTTTCCATTGAGAGAGACACAGCCAGATACTCCAACTTATAGTTGTATGCTGCAAGGAAGAGAGCCCAGCGTTGAGCCTTGGCAGCAGAAAGAGGGGGAATGGGTTTGTATTCTTCAAACAGTCCCAACAATGCCTTGTGATCCGTGAATATTGAATCCCATTCAAATATTTGTGCAGCTTCTCAATGGCAAAAACCAGAGCCAACCTTTTTCGATGTGGGCATAATTCCGTTCGACATAGGAGAGCGTATGTGAAATTTAGCTCACTGGCTTCTCATTCCAATCTTCCATTGTATGAACCATTACAACTGCCTGTCCTGAGGAAGAAACATCTATTTGTACCAGAATAGGCTTGGACGGATCAGAATGAATTAAAAGGGGTGCAGAACACGGCATTTTCTTTGTTTCTTCAAAAGCAGTACCCTTCAACAGAGTTTTCCTTAGTAAACTGTGAAGCAGCTCTTGTATATTTGATAAATTTGATAAGTGACTGTGATTGTAGTTCACCGCCCCAAGAAAAGCTTTTAACTCAGTAACACTCTTCGGTGGGAAAGCCTCTTTTATAGTAGCCACCGTCTCTAGAAGAGGGGCTGTGCCATCCTAGTTGATTAAAAAACCCAAATATGTTACCTCCAGGAGAAGGAATTTGCACTTACTCCTCTTCAATTTTAGTCCTGCCTTATCCAAGCAGTAAATACGCTTCGTAGATTCTCTAGATGACTGGTATCATCCTGACCGTAAGTCAGAATGTAATCCACGCGTACCTTGTAAAAGGGAATATCCTTCAACCTCTTATCCAATTCTAATTGCTGATAGGCATAGTTTAAGTCTAGCTTGCTGAACTTCTGACCGCCTCTTAGTATAGCGAATTGGTCCTCCATTCGTGGTATGGAGTATCTATCACAAGGTCCTGCAGCATTTACTGTTTGCTTGTAATCACCATATATCCGGATCCCTCCATTGTCATTTTTGACTACCGGCACAATAGGAACTACCCACCGTGAATATTCTTCTCTTTTGAAAGTTTCCTGGCTTTCCAGACGTTCCAGCTCTTTTTATACGTCTGCCTTTATGGCATAGGGTACTGATCTTACCCGGCAAAACCCCGGTCTCACTGTTTTCTCAATGGGTATTTTTACCTTGATGTCTTTCAGGCAACCTGTTTCCCCACTGAATACTGAATTGAATTCTGGAGAAGCTCTTTCAATTTTAAAGAGGCCTCCTACCCATATAAAGGAAACATGGTTCTCCAATCTAACCTTATTTTCTCCAATCAGTTCCGACCAAGTAGTAACAACACACTACCCATCACCACAACCAATGGTGAACAATTCTTTGTCCTTTCATGTAATACTTCAACAACTGTTGTCCCATATGGCTTCACCAACTTGCTAGTATATGTTTTCAGTTTCACCAAGCTTTCTTTAAAATCTCGAAGTTTTCCCACTTCCTTGAATTTATCCAAACTCATTACTGAGCATGAGGCACTCGTTTCTACGTCTATGAGTACCTTTTTTATTTATCAATAGTTCCACTAGTACAGGTGGTGTCCGGAGAACAGCAACAGTTTTTAAACTGACATTTGTCTGCTAGGTGGGTGGTGCCTGTGAATATTTATCTTAGTTTCGCTTGTTTGTGTTCCCAGCATTAACTTAGAATACTTCCATGCAGATTCCATAGACAATGCTATTTCAATACCTTTTCCCAATGTTAGTGTCCTCTCAGCGAGTAGATGTTCCTAAATCTTTTCCTTCACTTTTACAACCAAACGATCTTGGATGTGCTCGTTTACTTTATTTGAAGTTGCAATGCTCCTAGATTTTTCATAATATGGCCACATATTCATTGAAGTGCTCGCCTTGTCCCTTGTGTTAAATAAAAAGCGTTCATAAATTTGGTTTGGAGCTGGCCTGATGTGCCTTTCCTTTAAAGCACAAAATTGCTCAAACGTTTTCTTCCGCAGTCTGTTTTCGGCTAGACTACCCAGTACTGTATAATGCTTAGCGTTTATTACTGACAAAAAAATTGCACGTCTCTTACCTTCAGTTAACATATCATTATCTGTGAAGAAAAATTTTACTTTTCCAATATAGTGCGTCCATTCCTCTTCTGCACAATCCCATTCTTTTATTATTCCTACCATCGTCATTTCTTTGTCTGTACTACGGAGAAATCCATTAATCCAGTACGCAGTGTTGTAACTTTTTCGATGTTCCGTAACCGTATCTTATTTGTCCGCATCATTCCCTTAACTCGTTACCAATTTGTTATGTATTGCTAAAGCCTGCTGAAACTTATGAAAAACAACAGAAGACTGAATTGACATGGGAAAGTATAGTGTGGATGTGACTAACGTGGTTGAACACTTTGTTGCTTGTTCATTATATGACGTGGCTCGTACCACCTTGACATCTGGGAGCCCAGATGTATAAAAGGCGTCTCACGCGTAGCAGTTGGCAGTTGTTGAATATCGACACCTGGCGTAACACTTTTACGGCGAGAGAGACTGAATATTGTATATACTCTGGATTGTACTGTTCAACCAATAAAAGGATTTAACTCTGTATTTCTCTTCCTTCTCGATACTACAGATTGGCGACGAGTGTTTCAAACTCATAGTAGGTTATCTACAGATTGGCGACGTGAGGTTCAAAATTATAACAGATTACCTACAGTATGTTAATTCAGGATTCGGAGATTTAAAACCACAACGAACTACCAACAGGGTGGCGGCTAAGGTTGTAAAAGAAAAAATATACTATGGAGGATTTTAAAAGTTGCATGTTGGAATTCTTTAAACAAGTAAACAACAGCTGGCGGGGTTTAAGATATTGTAACAAAGCATTGAACGCCAGGAGGAAAGATTTGTGAAGCTACTGGAATGTTACAAAATAAAAAAGAGATTCAGGCTATTTTAATATATTCTCGCAAGACTCGGTAATTAATTCAGTTGGCGAATTTATCTACAAACCGGAAGGAGTAAGATTTTGAGGCATACTTCCAAAGGTACGGGGACATTTTCGAAAAAGGTCAAAAATGGTCCGACGAGAAAAAATTTAGACTGCTACTAGGAAAATTTGGGGCGGTAGAACATGAACAATATGCAAATTTTATTCTTCTGGGGCACCCTGGTGAAGTGACGTTCCGAGAAACTATTTAAATATCGACGAAAATATTTGGGGAACCAAGTTCGCTGTTCAATACTGGCAATGTCAAAATCTTACGAAAAAAGTCTGTGAAGACTACACAACTTTTGCCAGTACGATGAACAGATATTGTGAAAAAACTCGTCTAAATGAAATAACTCCCGACATGTTCAAGAGCTTGATTTTCATTCAGGGGTTAACGTCATCGTCCTAAAAAGAAACTCGTGCCAGATTATTAGCTAAATTGGAACAATACCACAAAGTAACATTACAAAATTTAGCCGAGTAATGCCGGCGTATTCTAAATCTGAGAGCTGACACAGCAAAGATTGAAGAGTGGGATATCTGAAATATTCATGCAATAAAGAAAAAAATACAAGGTAAGAAAAATAAAACTTATTTTAAAATTAATCCGTGTTACGGGTGTGGAGAATTACATTTATTTAAGGATTGTCCATTTTAACACAAAAAATGCTATGCTTGTGGATTCAAAGGACACAAATTCTCGCACTGTAGACGTAAAGTAAAAACTAAAATAAAAAAAATAACTTAGTACAGTAAACTACTGAACATGCAACAATCGAGAAAGTACAAAGAACATATATTCATATCCGTCTCAACAATAAAATAAAAGTTCTGATAAACACTGGAGCTGATTTAACCATGATTAATGCTGAAACTTGGACAAAAATGAAGTGCCCAACACTGCTTAACTCGAACAAAAATAGCAAGAGGTGTTATCGGAGAAAAGTTAAAATTTATGGGCGAAACTTTCATAAATGTTTTCTTCCACGGAAAAGAAAGAAAATTGAAGCATTTTTCATGCGAAATTCACAAAATTTATTTGGAAAAGATTGGATAGAAGAATCCAGGCTATTCGACGTCCCAATAATTTCGGCAATAAAATTGATGGTTTCATAACAAATTGAGATAAATTAAATAAAGGACTAAAAGAAAAATTCTCAGAAATATTTTCTGAAGGACTTGGACTTTGTTCTTAAGTTAAGGCTAAGTTCAAATTAGAAGAAACTGTAATGCCAGTTTTCCGACCTAAGAGGCAAGTATCCTATGCGTTGGTAGAAATTATTGACAAAGAATTGGAACGACAAGAAAAACTGGTCGTAATAGAAAAAAACTAATTATAGTCAGTGGGCTGCTCCAATCGTATGTCAAAAAAATAAAATAGTAAAATTAAAATCTGTGCTGATTATTCGACCAGACTCGATGATTGTTTAAAAGATGTAAATTACCCCTTAATAGCGGAAGAAATTTTGCAAATCTAAACGGTGGTCGAATATTTTCTAAGTTAGATTTTTCAGAGGCGTATCTGCAAACTCCAGTTGAAGGAAAGTGTACGGAACTATTGACCATTAACACTCATCGAGGCCTGTACAAAGTTCATAGGCTCCAATATGGAATAAAAGTAGCGCCTACGATTTTCCAGCGTGTGATGGATACAATGTTAGCGGATATAGATTTTGCAACAGTTTATTTAGACGACATTCTAATAAAAAGCAAAATCGAGAAGACCGCGAAATATGTATTAAAATTTAAAAAAAAATTGGTTTTAAATTAAGCTTAGAAAAATGTGAATTCTTTCTACCTAAAATCAAATATCTAGGACAAGTACTCGACAAGGGAGGCAGGACACCTGATTCTAACCAGACGGACGCTATAAAATATATGCCTGCACCGACTAAGCGTCATTACAATCATTCTTAGGAATAGCAAATTATTACAATGGCTACATACCAAATATGCATATATTGAGAGCTCCTTTAAATCATCTACATAAAAAAGATGTAAAGTAAAATTGGTCTGACCATTGCCAAAAAAACTGCATTAATGTCAAATTTAACTTTGACGCATTACAACCCAAATAAGCAAATATATGTTGCGAGCGACGCAAGTAATTTTGTCGCGGTGGAAGTTTTACTACACAAAGAAGATGGCAAACTAAAACCGATTCACTATGGTTTGAGGACTCTGCTTCCGGCGGAAATGAACTATTCGCAAATAGAAAAGGATGGGTTAGCTATCATATTTTCAATTAAGATATTCCATAAAAATATATGATATTCGTATTACAAACTGATCACCGTCCATTATTATCAATATTCGGTTCTACACTGCGAATCATTTACAAAAATGGGCACCGATACAGCTGAATTATTCATTCAAAATGGAATGCTTATCGTCAAAAGAGATTGCGCATGCGGATGGCTTGTCCGGATTAATACCAAAAACTAGTGAACTGCTAGAGGAAACAGTGATTGCTTCTTTAAGGTCTGAAATGGATATAAAATAGGTCCTATACAATGCAGTGAAGGAATTGCCAATCACGCTAGAGGAGATAAGATATGAAGGAAAATTTGACAAGTTCATTACTCAAACCAAAAAAGAATTAATGAACCAAAAATAAGGTGAATAAAATATTCGCAATATGCTACGGCATATTAATGTTGAGACCGGGTGGTCGTACCTGCAGTGCTAACATATTAAGAGATTTTCTTGCCGGGCACCCGGAAATATGCAGAATGAAGGCACTTATGCGGAGTTACGTATACTGGCAGGGTATAGATAAAGATTTTGAAGATATGGTAAGAACGTGAAAGAGATGTGCATTGGTAGCAAAAGCACCTCCCATAAAATTCAACCCATGGCCTAAGACAGACAAACCGTGGTCTTGTCTTTAAATTGACTATGCTGGCCCGATAAAAGGCATATACTATTTTGTCATAGTAAACAGCTTTTCGAAATGGCTAGAAGTTGTCAAATGCAAAGCTCCGACGAGTAAAAATACAATAAATGTTACATGAACTGTTCGCAAGATTCGGGTTGCCGAAAACAATCGTTTCTGACAATGCCACGCAGGTTTCGTCAAAAGAATTTGAACATTTTTTTTTTAAATGCTCTCGATAAATCACCTAAAATCTGCGCCATATCATCCAAGATCAAATGGATAGGTGGAAAGATTTATCGAAGTATTAAAAAGAGCAATCAAAAAGGCAAACGGAATGGAAGCGGAAAATGAAGAATAACAAAAATTCTTATCGATTTATCGAATAACGTCGAATGTAAATGCTAACGGAGGTAAGGCTCCAGCAGAACTGATATTCACTAGAAAAACCCGCTCAGTGACCGATAAATTGATTCCGTCTAAAAACGAAATCAAAGAAAGTAAGAATAACTTGAATAAATTATACAGGATGGGCGAAAAAATATTTTTGTTGTAGACCAGTAAAAGGTCCGGAAGAAAGACACGAACTCTGGATTACGTGAAACAAGTATATTGAACGAAAGTATAAATACAGCATAGGTAAGAGTGTTGAACGTCAGTCTGACAGCCAAAGTGTTAGACTGGAGTTAAGTATCTATCACGCGCCCCACCGAACGAGCGAGTTTGGCACAAGGCCGTTTTTAAGGTGGGTCCGGTCTCAAGGCTGCAGCCCACACGCGTCCGGCATTTACCAAAAAGTATCTTCAGCCCCGTCAGCATTCTTCTTAATAGGGGCGCCTCAGGCGCCAGGTAATAAACCTAACCCCCGTAAGAGGGTAAAAGCCTGCGGTGGGGGGAATAGCCCACTGAGGCAGGAGGAAATGTCAAGACAACAACCCATACTCGGCCAGATCCGTGCCCCAGCCAGACACGGCCGACCAAAGCTGGAGTTAACTTGGTATTTGTTATCCGTCCCACCACCGGACAAGTATGGCACAAGGCCGTTTTTTATGCGAGTTCGATCGCAGGGCCACAACCCACACGCGTCCGGCATTTGCCAAAAATACCTTCGGCCTCGACGGCATTCCCCTTAATAGGGGCGCCTCATGTGGCAGGTAATAAACCTAACCCCCGTAAGAGGGTAAAAGCCTGCGGTGGGGGGAATAGCCCTCTGAGGCCGGAGGAAATGTTAAGTCAACAAGCTATACTCGGCCAGATCTACGCCCTAGTCAAACACGGCTGACCAAAGCTGGAGTTAACTTATTTCCATTTGTACAAAATGTAAAGCATAAAGCTCTATTGTAGGGAGGGGAAGCGAGCGGTTATGCTATTTCTATATATTCTCCGGGAACCTAGCTAGCCACATTAGCTGACCCATTCAACATTACAATATATAACCAGTAATCCATCACCAATCACGCTTCATTCACCAAAATACCACATTTGCTCTGTGAGAAGACAATTGCGGGTACTATAATCCCTACTTTGAGAGAGAAACCAGAGAAAAGACTAGGAAGGCTGTACAATTGTAGCATGAAGGACACTGTAGCCATACATAATACTACTAGAGATCTTTGCTCATGGTTGACGATGGTTAATAAACCGGGTTTACCAGGGAGGTTCAACTCTTGAATTTACCTGTATACTATCTTTCCAAGAATATTATGGCCTATCATGATATATGATGTTACAATGACAACTACAATAGCTATGGAGAAGAAGATTAGCAGCTTATATGGGTAAAGAAATACTACAACTTATATGGGTAAAGAAATACTACAACTGCGATTGAAGGCGCTAACGGAAGAATACATGGTCACCAAGACCAGAGAGGTGATTACGTTTAAGAGGTGATTACGTTTAAGAGGTGATTACGTTTAAGAGGTGATTACGTTTAAGAACTCAAAGGACCCAAAAGCAGCGACAGCCGGTATAGAAGTGCGCACGGGTAGGAGATGGAATGCTTCACTTGAATTGCAAATCACAGAAGAAAGATTGAGGCACAAGGCTCTGACTGGGAGAGTAGCTGTGGGTAGTACTGTTCTAGGCTAGTGTACCAACAAAGATCTCAGAAGACCCCCCCTATGAATGTCCTGTTATGACACTAAACAATCTGATGGTGAGGTTCCAGTGATGTTGGAGCTTTGGGGAATGCAGAGTACTCCTTTATTACCATCGCTCTCAGGTCCACTCTGACCGGAGTGGTAGCACCTGATAAGGGTCCTACGTATGGGTTAAATTGAACAAAACCATGCTTCATTCACTATACTGATTTTTGCATTTAAACTGCGTATTTATGCTAAACTGAATTGTTTAAAATAGAAATGTTTTAACATTTAAACTGCGTACTAATGCTGAACTAAATTGCTCGAAATAGAACTGTTTTGGCGTCTAAAATGTGTACTTATGCTAATCTGAATTGTCTAAAATAAAACTGATTGACATTTAACTCTGTGTATTGCCTAGTCGGCTGGCCTGTAGAATTTACTGACTGTACCTCTGCAGAGGGGTAACCCCCCTAATGAGTGTCCTAAATATGACAGTAAACAGTCTGAGGGTGAGGTCGCAGTGATGCTGGGATTTTGGGGAATACAGAGCACCCCTTCATTGCCATTGCTCCCAGGTCCACTCTGGCGCGCAATGGTAGCACCTGATAGGGTCCTATCTAAGGGTTAAATAGAACTAACGGCATATCTATGCTAAACTAAATTGTTTGATTAAACTGAATGGCTTGAAATAGAAATGTTTTTGACAATTAAACCGTACTTACATTTAAACTGCCTGCTTATGCTAAACTGAATTATTTGAAATAGAACTGTTTTTGATATTGAAACTGTATTTACATCAAACTGAATTGTTTTACATAGAACTGTTTTGACATTTAACTGTGTGTAAACAAAACCTGTACTTATTCTAAACTGAATAAACTGAATTAGAACTGCTTGACTAAACTGAATAGCTAGAATTATAATTGTTTTTCACAATTAAACTGTACTGACATTTAAACTGCGTGCTTATGCTAAACTGAACTGTTTGAAATTGAACTGTTTTTGACATTGAAACTGTACTTACACTAAACTGAATTGTTATATATAACTATTTGAATAAACTGAATAGTTTGAAATCGAAATGTTTTTGACAAACTGCGTACTGATGCTTAACAGAATTGTTTTAAATAGAACTGATTATTTATATAAAAATGGATTTAGCGTTAAATAACCTACAAAGGTTGATATGCGATAAAACAAATCAACCAAATTAGTTGCTGCACAAAGGCATTGGGCGATGAATGCTATCGCTGACGTCATCATCAGGTGCTGAGGGAAATTGGTGCAGAGAGTTCGTGGGTCAGTCTCTATATAAAGCCTTAACTAAGTTGTGGTTGACTGGTAGGGAGAAAAGGACATCGATCAGGGTAATCATAGACGCCGCTTAAAGGGCTTCTAGATGGCTGTGGATTAAGAGAGCGAGTAGTTGGCTACCTAACATTTCAACGGAATGAACAATCATTATTTTTTGTCTCCACCCGGACTTAAATCATATCCTGACAATTGTGTGACAAGCGTTCTTTTAAGTCAACATTGGGGACAATGAGGGGTTTATTTATTCCTTTTCTTTTTTGATCTCTAGGGTACAATAGTGCTTAATGTTCTTATATATATATATATATATATATATATATATATACATATATATATATATATTGTTACACCGCCATATGCCCAGCGGGCATGCAGAGTTCGGTTCGTTCCCGCCAAGACCACCAGTTAAAGTTGGACATATTGGTGGGCTGTGGTTTGCCAACACTATTTGATATTACAGATATCGCCGCATTTTAAAGCCACTAGTTGAGTTATAGGTGAGTTATTAAAATTAAACACAGCTAAATGACTAGCTTTCCCCCTCAAATACAAGGTATTCAATAAATAAAACATTTCGACTATAAAAGAAAACTCTGAACTGCTGTGTTTGGGTCAACAAAACTAAAATGATTTTCTTTTATTGAACAAAAAGAAGAAAAAAAACAACTCAGGTAATAGCCAGGAGCGAGAAAGTTTTCTTTTAAAGGACGGAAGGTAAAAACACAGTTCTTCAGCACGGTAGATACAGTCTACTTTCCATCAGACATTGGGTCTGATAGCAGAGTACGAATTCAAAATCTCAAGTTTATCCTTCGGAGAATATTCCCTCTTATTTTCTCCTTTATTTTATCAGAGATATTCACATTAGAATGAATATAACAAGAGAAACTTAAATGTACTTCAATTGTATTTTCACTTACTTGGAATTTTGCAGAGTCTTTTCTTTTCTCTCCTTTCTTTCGTTATGGGCTCCCATAACGCGTTGATAGAAAGATGCACGTCTTATTTAAGATAATTCTTATTTCTTTCCTCAAGGACAAATCTCCAACTTTGGGTGTTTCAGTTGACTTGGTTCCCAGACCCCGGAGTACGAATTTATTCAAAGGAGAAGCTTTTCCCTCTCAGTGTTCTCTGTGCAGCAGGATTTTGGAATATGGGTGTCTTCCGTATCCAAACTCTCTCCCACGAACAAACGGGAATGGTTATTTTCCGCAGTTTAAAAAATGACCACGTGTTGGCTTTTGGCGGTTTATTCCTTCTCCCCAATCACGGTCGTTGTCCGCCTCTCTCCGCTGACGCATACATAGTTAATAGTGAGTGAGGTTCTCTCATGACTATGTCTCCTAATGCTAATAGGGAGGGTTGAAGAGAAACAACGTTTCCACAGCATCCACTTTCCTTTCTCTGTGACTACTACAGACGGTTAACGCCCCAGCGTGTTGCGCCTCCTTTCCGCACAATCCAGCGAATGTATGAGGGTGTTGTATTTCCTCGTCTCAATATATATATATATATATACAATAATTTTAGAGATTTTGTTGTGTTTGGGGACGTCGTTTCGTAATTAGTTAGTTAATAGTTTGGTTTTCTTGTTTGTTTGTTTGTTTGTTTTTTTAACAATACTCCGCTACCGGTGGGGTGTTTTTCTTTCTTTTTTGGGTGGGGTTGTTCAAAGGATGCAGATTCAGAGAGGGCATTACCTTAACTAGACTCATTCACTGACCAATACATATCTCCAAAATTTAATAGCACCACAATACCTCAATTGAAAACATCACTATCATACTACGATCACCAAAACTACTCTGGTGTTCCATGAAAATCTAACTTAAAACCAATATTTACAGTGTGGGGGAGAAGGGAACAATTTAAAATTCAAAATAACATATATACATACACACACGTGGTATCCCCAACGTCGAGAAATGAAGAAATATTTACACAATTAAAAGATGATAGTTAGTATGAGGTCTCCACTACAAGCTAGAATGGCTGAAAGAAGAGTTAACCAGTCGAAAATAGAGCTGGTGGAGAATAAATAAATAAGTAATAAATTAATAAATAATAAATAATTAAATGAATAAATAAATAATTAAATAAATAAAAACTAAAAAAAAAAACCCATCGCACTCCTGGAGAACTCCAATTCCTGTCGTCTAAACAGGGATGGGAAAGGACGGAAAAGGGAGAAAACAAACAAAAAGGGTGTGGGAGTGGCACTAAAAAATAAAATGGGCCAATGACCTAACATACGCTAGCTAAGTTAAACAAATTTGACATAAACAAAACAATAATGGTCAATAGTCTAACCTATCTGGGCTGGGTGGTCACGTACTTGCGGTAACCCAATATCCTTAGGTTCCTGTAATATAGAGGCAGAAAGTAAGGTTCCTACCACGCGACACAAATGCGTAACAGTCACCCACCTTTTGTCAAACTCCAGCAAAGAGAGTCTTCTCTTCTCATACCGGATTTTACATTAAATTTGGTGTTTGTAAAAAGACACCAGGGTCTGAGAGGAAAAAGACTCACTGTCGCGGAGTTCCTTCTGTCTTGTCGTCCAAATCATGACACCCATAATGCCGAGTAAACAGAGAAACACATAATGTTCCTGTCTGTTCATCTTCGGTACCACATTGCTGCACACAAAACTGGCTTCCAGGACAAAAAAATTTCCATCCAAGATGCGGACCATGAAAACTGCAAGAAGCTTGCACAGTAGCTGCACGACCGGGCAGTGAAAGAAGACGCGTTCAGTTGACTCCTCCAATGCATCGCACCGGGTACACTCAGGAAAAATTGCCAATTGCGATGCAAACAATCTCTTGCCAAACCAGAGGGCATTCCGGATGACTAGCCAGGTGAGGGTAGCCTCATCATTATTGAGCCACCTCCTCTCGGTGGTCCAAGGTCACAGAAAGCGACTCTCCTCGCCCCTCAGACCGAGCTCGCCGATCATCTCGAGCGGCCGCCAAATTAACAAACGATATAATACCCTACTCGACAACGGTCGGATGTCAGAGATACCTGTCTGCAGCCGAGAGAGAACTTTCAGAGCATGCCGACACTCGCAATAGAAGGGACACTCCTTTCTAGGCAAATGATGATCTCCCAGTCAGCGGAGTGTAGGGTAAGCAAAAGTCGTGTTTGCTGGTTGAGGACAGGAATGTTGTCGTCGTCCATGAATGTGTGGTCCAGGTCGTTTGGGGAGAGAAGCGTGAATGTCTCCAGAAATGTTGCCCAGGGATGAAGTGGCTGGGTGTCTGAGCTGATTTTGCGTCGCAGTCGACATAGCCAAGGTTGAAGATGACTTAAAGTTGTTCATGTGTGTAGCGTATTGAATTCCTTTAATTCATATTCAACTGGGAACCCTTGGTCTATGAGAATAGACTCAAGAGGTCCAAAAATTAGATGGCTTTCCTAATTGTATCGTGATGCGGCTGCTAATAAAGAGAGCGGACAGTAAATACGTCCGTCCTTTTCGAAAGCTTCTGAGGAAAAGAGTGTTTGGCGGCTTTTCCCCAATTTGGTGCTGCCCGGAAAAATGGTCCGGGTTGATTAGGATAAGTCATCCCGATTGGGTGAAAATATGTGTCGACCCTAACGGTCAAATTAATTAACGCACCAAACAAAAATACGAAGTTCTTTCTGCTACACAAGTAAATATTAGAGCAATCCCTATGCCATCATGGATAACATGTTGGACTGTGACACTGAAGTAAGTGAGTTTGAACTCCTGTCGTGCTATTACATTCACTTTCAGACGAATGACTCTTGGCAAAGGTATGAACTCTCTTATTCTCCCTTCATCTCTCGGTTGAATAGTTATACTACTGTTTTTCCATAAGGATGATGTTTGCATTAAATAACTGTTGTGGCCCCGGAAAGGGTCACTAATGAAAATGCAAACACGGATATTAGATAACAGATTATATTACACAAGAAAGATAGAGTTACATAGAAAAGGTAAGAAGTCTCGTACTGTTCGGATAACACCGATATTGATCTGCCTCTCTGGCAGCGAAATCTCTCAGTACTTATAACGGCGAGAAGAGTCCATTATGGTGAGATGGGTAAGGCTCCCACAATACCCCTCCTCAAGCCTTTTACTTCGTAAAAGTGCTGTTAATATTTTTTTCTTTTTGGGTCGATCATCAACGGGTCGGTGAATTTCCTTTTTCTCCCTGACCGACGTATTTCAGGTGTTGATTGGGGAGGACCGAAATCGAACATGTCGAAAATGGTGTCTATTGGCTCTTCTTCTGTTTGTGGTACGTCGTTGGAGTCGTTCAAACGGCGTTTCTGTAACTGGTTCTGGTGTCTCTTATGTGTGTATTTGGGTCCTTCTACAATGTACACCATATCACCAATTCTTTTTTTAATTATTCCACGTTCCCAACAGGGCGTGTTATTTTGATACTTTTTAAAGTAAATTTTTTCTCCCGGATTGAACCTTTTTTTAGGCGCTAATGTGGTCTTTCGTAGCTTATTTTGTTTCGGGAGTAGCTTATCAAAGACGGATCTTATCTTTCTGGCAAACAGCGTCTCGGCTGGTGAGCCTGCCAGTGGTGTATTGGGATTGGGTGTGATTCTGTATACCTGCAGAAATTGCTGTAGAGCCTTGTCCGTCGGGGTACCTAATGCTTTTTTGAGTGCTCGCTTTAACGTGTCTACGAAACGTTCAGCCTGGCCGTTTGACCTTAGGTGATTGCGGTGTGGTTATGTGCTTTATTTGGAAGATTTCGCAGAACTCCTTGAATTCGACTGATGTAAATTGGCTTCCGTTATCGCAGACCACACAATCTACAACACCGAACCGCGCAAACAGTTCATGTAGGAACCCAATAGTTGTCCCCGTAGTAGGTCTTCTGCATCTGAGAACCTCAGGCCATTTAGAGTAACTATCCACTACAATTAGGTAGTAGAAATCTTCCAGGGGACCCGCAAAATCAACATGTATCCTCGACCAAGGTTGTTCTGTTTTTGGCCAAGGTTTGAAAGTAGTGGGGGGTGCTTTTGCCGCTAAGGCACAGCCTTTACATTTTTCGATCATATCCATAATGTCGTTATCCATCTTCGGTCAATAAACATAGCTTCTCACGAGACTCTTCATTCTATTTATTCCCAGGTGTCCCGTGTGGAAATCTCTTAAAATTCTGTTTTGCAATTTCTTTGGTATTACGACCCTTTCACTATATAGGAGGACGTTGTCACATAGTGAAAATACTTCTGGTACTTTTTCGTTTTTTGCTGTGATTTTCTTTTAATATTGGTAATAAAGTCGTCGTTCATTGCTTCGCTTTTTATTTCGAGTAGCGTCACAGGCAGTTCTTTGATGGTGTTGGCTATCATGTTTTTAATTTCACAGTCTGTTCGTAAGGCTGCAATTATTGTGTCCTTGAAGGGTTCACTATACTTCGGTACCAACCTTGATAGACCATCTGCGTGGCTAATCTGTTTTGACGGGAGGTATTCGATTTTAAAATTGTAGTTCAGTAAAATCGTTCTCCATCTTAGTAGCCTATTAACAGTATAAATTGGTAGACCCTTTTTTTGATCCGAAAATAGTTATTAGGGGCTTGTGGTCTGTTTGTAGAGTAAAGAATCTGCCATGCAAGTACCGGTGAAATTTTGTCACAGCAAGTATTATTCCCAAGGCCTCCTTTTCAATATGGGAATAATGCTTTTCGGTCGGAAGAAGGGTTCTAGATGCGTGGGCTATTGGCTTTTTTGTCCCATCGGACATTTTATGTAGGATACACGAACCAACCCCATATGAGCTGGCATCGCTTGCGACAATAATCTCCAGTTTTGGGTCATAGTGCGTGAGAAAAAGATCAGATGTTAATGCCATTTTAATTTGGTCAAATGCTGTTTGACATTCGGGCGTCCATCTCAACTTTTTATCTTTTTTTAGTAGTTCGTTTAGCGGGGCGCGGAGATCATGAAAATTTTTTTTATGAAACTTTGGTAGTAGTTTGCAAGTCCAAGGAAGCTCTGTAATTTCGTAACATTATCAGGGGCGGGCATATCCTTGATAGCTGTAGCTTTTTCGGGGTCGGGACGTCTCCCATATTTGTCAATGATATGTCCCAGATATTTGATTTTGTTCATACAGAAATCGCATTTTACTTCCTTTACCTTGAACTCAAATTCCCGTTTTTGTGCGAAAACCTTGTTTAGATGTTCTCTGTGTAGCTCCTTCGTTTTACTACTTATTACCATATCATCAAGATAAGCAAAAGTGAAGTCAAAGCCGCCCAGCATGGTGTCCATCACCGTTTGGAAGATAGCCGGTGCGACTTTTATTCCAAAAACTAATCTGTCAAATTTGTACAGCCCTTTGTGTGTTAATACAGAGTAGTTTAGAGCTATTTTCTTCTACTGAAATCTGGAGGTAGGCCTCGCTTAAGTCAATTTTTGAAAAGACTTTTCCTCCATTTAATTTATTAAAAACCTCTTCTGGGCTGGGGAGTGGATAGTGGTAATCCTTGAGTGCAGCGTTCAGTCCTGTAGAAAAATCTGCGCATACCTGGATTTCCTAAGATTTTTTTCTTATATATACCGTTGTAGCAGCCCATTCACTGAATTCCACTTTCGATAATATGCCCATATTCACTTATCGGTCTAGCTCTTTATTTCTTCGGTCGTGACGAACGGTACGTTTCGTTTCTTTCTAAACATGGGGCGTGTATTTTCCTTCAGTTCAAATTTTGCCTTGAGTACATTTGCCAAGACCAGCTGAAAATACTTCGGGGAAAGTACCTTTTAGTTCCATCTTAATTTTTTCAGCTTCGGCCGTAATGCATTCTACTTTTTGGCAAAACGTATTAATTGGTTGATCCCAGAGATTAAATTTCTGAAACCAGTCCGACCCAAACAAATTTTCTGTGTTCTTCAGTACGAAGACTTTTGATTTTTTGGTTATACCATTTAGTGATACTGGGATAATTATTTCGCCTTCAAATTTTATTTTGTCTCCTGTTACCGTTCGCGCCGTCTTGCTTGTCATCTTTATTATTGGCCTATTTAATTTTCTCCAAGTTTGTAAGTTTATTATTGATAGATCAGAGCCAAAGTCTTTTTGAAACCTTACCGACTTATTTAGTACTTTGAATGTTATGTATTTACGAACGACTTTGCCTGACCCGTCCTCGCTTTTTGTATGTCTGACTTTGTTTTTAATTATTTTTCTGTTTCTACACTGTGAGCCCTTATGTCCGAATTTATCCCAGTTTTGACATTCTTTTGTACGATAGGGACAGTCCTTGGCCCAATGAACTTTTCCACAGCGGTAGCAAGCGCTGGGTGGTTTTTTTGGTGGTCACTAGTCTGCCTGTATTGAAATTTTGGGTAATCATAATTTTTTCTCTCTTTTACTGGAGAGTGTGATTGGTATCTATGCTTGACTTTCCTTACATAAGCAACACCAGACTCCTCGATATTTTTTTAGTCTTTTCTGACACTCACTATCCTCTAAAAGTCTTCAGCCAGTTTTTGAAGTGTGAGATCGGGTTCGTTCTCTAATTTCGACAAAACTCTTCGTCTGATTTTCGCGTCTTTTGCCGACACTAGGCCTTGTGCGAATATCAGACATTTGAAGTTATCCGCTGACAATTCGCCTAGAATAATTCTGACAGTAATTTAACTGTTTCTAAAAAGCCAAATTCGCAATTTTTTTGGTAAGATATAATCTACGAACTTGTTGTGTTCCACAGTTCCTAGCTTTCGTAGAAGTAGCTGGACTTTTTTGCATCAGTCCAATCGGCACAGTCAGTAATATAGATATCTTCATATCTTCTGTAATATGCCTCAAAGGTCTTATCCTCATCTGGTGCGTAGGAAAATGTTTCGAGTGCGTTCCTCACTGCATTTTGAGTGAAAATAGTATTACTATCTGTTGGCTGATTATTACTTAGACTTTTAAAAAGTGCTTCTTGTTGTTTTTGCAATTCAAGGAAGAACAGCTGTTGTTTTTCCTCGTTTTTTTTTTTTGTTTTTTTTTCTTTTCCTTATTTCCTTGTAGCAACTGAAAGATTCTTTCTTCATTTTCTTTCTGAAGTTGAAGGAATTTTTCCTCATTTTTTTTGTTGAGACTCCATTTGGAACTTCATCATTTGTGCAAACAATTCTTTAAGGTCTTCCATCTTTTTTTAGACTTTAAAAAAATTTCTATTCAAAAAAATCTTTTTTTTTTTTCTGGAGGGGGAAGTTTTTTTTGTTTTTTTTTTCTTCTGTAAATCAAGAATAATTACTGTGTGTGTGTGCTTTGTACAACACAAAACTGTAAGCGCCGAATTAAATTTTTCTCTCTGAAATGGGGGGGGAGAAAGAAAAATGTGAAAATCACTTTTTGTTTACGTGACAATCTTACTAACAGATTTTTTAAAAAATATCCGCTATCCGACACACTCCGTCGTTTGTACAATTTGATACCTTGTAGTTGTTTAACAAAAATCTTGTTCGGTTCGTTGTATGCTGGAACTTTGTTGTAGATTCTTTAACAACTTGTAGTTGGGTATCTCTTTGTTGTTGCGATGTATCTTCACCAGTATGTAGAAGTAGTACAAACGTCTACTGCGACCGTATCAGCACAAACTTTAGCGTTACAAACTTCTATTTGTGCCGTGTAACGTTACAACCGTTTATTTGGTGTGTAATGCTCCCCAAATAACAATTATAAAAAATATTAATTGGTAAATTTAGACTTTATAGAAAATAATAACACATAAAAATTATTGCTTCTTGACGGGAGATTTGGTTTAGGTAGTTGAAAGTATAACTTGGAAAATCTGACAGAAGAAATGAGTTTCTATTTCAGATCACTGTGGTAAAGTCAAACATAGTTGTCTCCCATGGATCAACCACTATAAATATTAATAGTATCTTCACTGGACCACAGTTAAATAATTGTCGAGTAGTGTGACAATTATTGTATAAGTTTTTGTTCGTTATATCACTAAATTTTATTGGTGTTCTTTTAAGTAGTGCCAGTCATAAAGAGATTGAGGTATTTTGTTGATTGCCGAAGTAAAAGAGATCGTATGGTTGCATTTATGGTATATTATGAATGAGTCAACGAATGTGGCAAGCTAGGATAATTTCAAGAATTTTCAAGAATAGTAAAAATTTTTATAGATGACTACTACTCTTCCCACTCTCCCATAAAAATCTTGGGTCTTGTGTTTATTTAACATAAAATGGTTAAATACAGTTTTTGTTTAAAGGACTGGACATAAGTTATATTCTTGTAAAGCTTGTAAATTCATTACCTTGACCGGGGATCTTTCAAACATAGCGTGGGCATGATTGATAAACGAACTATCCGAAAATGTGTTACTATAGTATCACATATTAAACTTTGTCAATTCGTCTTTCTTCCAGCTGCTGGTTATTTTTGATAACTCTATTCGAATCCCACGACAATTTTCTTTCTATGTAACAACTTTGTTTCTTTGTTTCTTTCTTACTTCGTCCCTCCGTTTCTTCTGTTTGGATGAGAACACAGTAACTGTGTGTCCTGCCTTAGTCAGAAGTGATGTGTTCCGATACTTTATTCTAGGGTTAGTGAGTAACCACTTGGCCTTTGGGTTGGAATCAAATTACAGTATCTATTCCTCCTTAGCTGTTTTCTCTTTTTGGAATTAAAAGAAAAAGGAAAGAAGTACAAGCTTTTTTAAATTTATAACTTAAGGTAGCACAACTTCATTATATAGGAGGGTCGGAATAGTCTGACTCTTTGTGAATCACCCCAAACACATATAAAATGTTTACTCGTAAGTATTTTGCTTGGATTCAGATATTAAAGGCAATTTCTGATGTAGCCACAGTTTTCTTTGTTTTGGATTCTTGTAATCAGTCCATTTTTTCACAAGTAACTACATTGTTAGAGAAGATATTTTTCTCTTTCGAACCAAAAAAAAAAAAAAAAAAAAAAAAAAAAAAAAAAGAGAAGAGAATACAAATGTAAAAAGATTATCAATATTCCTGAAGAATTTATTTTTCTCGCATCTAAATTTTTATCGGACTTATAAACAATCTATAACAGTTGACTAATCTTTTTTCTGGTAATTTACATGTTTCTGATGAAGTATCTTCCTTCAAAAGTTTTCAAGTTCCATAGTATTCGAAGGCCTTCTTCTTTTTTTAACTTTAATTATTTTTACTACTTTGCGCAACATTTTGGACACCAATTGTATCTTTACCATTAACTTCATTGCTAAGTTGCGCTTTTCCGAAATTAAGGGTGAAGATTATCCAGTATTGAATTTACATTTTGTATTCAGTAATGGTTTTCAAAATAAAATAAGATTTAATTTTTCCTCAAATATTTTGTGGGAGAGGATCAAGTGGGCTTTGGTATCGATGACTTAAAAGTTGGTTTTCGTACATTTGTCATATCTGAGTATCAAAATTAACCGCCACAATTATTAGAGAATGAGGAACACAATTCGGACAGTGGTAGCAGAGGAAATATATTATGGTTTGATATTTCGTCATGCTAAAAATATAAACCAATTCACGTCGAATTAGCAATTGAACATTTATTGTTTGAGCAAACTAAATAGAAAAGATAAAGGAAATACTGAATACATTAAGGAGAATAAGTCCTATCTCGTAGTTGAAGAGTCCTTTATAGAAGGAAAGTTGCATGAAGACTTACATCAAAGCATAGTACCGTGTGTGGAACGACATGAGGTTTGTTGGGAGGAGAGTACCCTCCGCCTTGTCAGGATACACATACATTTCTGCGTGCTACCTGGTTCTCGAGACAGGAATGAAGAGAGAGAGAGAGAGAGAGAGAGAGAGAGAGAGAGAGAGAGAGAGAGATTCGACTTTGCCGCGCGTTTTATTATGCTACTTTTGTCCCGCTACCGACTGGTCATTAAGAATCCTACTTTGGAAAGCAAAATATTCCCGCACAAATCGTGCAGTGTAGCAGGGCACATAATTCTGATAAAAGATGCTGCTGCATTGAAGAATATGGTTATAAACGTGTGTACTTGGGCTTTAATGATGTTGAAGTTGGTAGTAAGGAATACTGAATATTTCACATGATAAAGCCCAGTTTTTCCCAGCTAAGTGTTATCTAAACCATTACTTTGTTTTCAACGAATTGTTCAACAGTCATTCTCCAGTACAACAAGAAACACGTCACATTCTACATTTCAATCACAGATACGTTGATATCTCCAGTACAGCAAAGAGAACAAGTGTCTCATCGAGCAAAGTGATTTGTAAAATAATCTGTTTCGACGCTCGTTTGTCCATTGAATATACGTTTGTAAATTCTTAGTTGGTGTTAAACCAATGTTGTTGTTTAAACGTGTTCGTAATGTAAGTGAAAATTTTATAATGGGTTATGTTTGATTAAATTACCTGAAATAGTTTAACTATAAATAGAGTTAAAAAAAATAATGCAGTGAAGACTAACATGCACTAAGTCGTAACCACAAAATCGATCGACCTGCACAATACAAACATTTATAAAACAAAATAAATATTTATGGCTTTACCTTTATGGCAATTTGTATGCAAAATGTGGTGATTTAGACTCCAAAATATATTGGTCAATTTGATAACTAAAATTAGTATCTGAAAAAAATAAATACAACTTGGAATTTTTAGAGTATTATATTACAGCTGCAAACAAACTATTCTGTTTGCGACTATAGAAGAATAAACATATAATAGTCCACTTAACTGAAGTCCTTGTGTCGTAGTAGTACTTGCTAAAGTTTAATGTACTTCACACGGCTCTCCCATTCACTGCTGGAATTGAAGTAGAGACAATTTTAACGTCCGTTTGTTCAAGACTTTGTTAGAAAAAAAAGAGGACTAGACATGTCTTTTAATCTGGTGCCAACGTATGCGGGCCATTGGTTGATAAGTCTGAAAGATGCCTCGACCAATTAAATGTCATACATGGCCTTTAGAAACCAAAAGAGACAACCCACCTACCTTAGGTATATATATATATTTTTATACCTTCGTGACTCTTGGATGAAAAGTGGTTAATTTAGGTGTGGCTTATGTGTGTGTGTATGTGTGTGATGAACTCAGAACCTGTTCACCAGAAGGAGGTCAAGATAAAAAAGAAGGGAAGCGAAGCAAAAAAGGAGGTCATACTTTGAACTTTTTTTAAAACTCCAGACAACTGCTTCTATAATGTATGTGTTAAAACACTAAAATGCATTCGATGATCGACAACAGTTAGTATGAGTTTTTGGATGTCTTGTGACTACACAGCTCCATACACAATAAATACCTGTGTATTTTGTAGTGTAACAGTTGTTTGACTAAAGGTATCTGTAATCTGTGCCACTCGAACCATTTTATTGATTCGCACTTGACGCTCATTCTCTTTCCGCATCGAGTAATCTCGGTCGTCCAAAATTTTGTCCATAAGTTGATTTTTCTGTCTTTTGATCATTGCGGATAGATACTCACCACAACGTGTCGGAATGGTCATTATCATTAAGTCATACTGATAGCACAGATTTCCCTAGACTCTTCCTCGCCATCCATCTCGAATCCTATCAATCAGCTAATCTTGTCATGCCCTAGCACCTGTATGTTTTTCTCCCGAATGTACAATTCAATCTGCATTTTCGGAACAATTCCCAACCCTTTTATTTTATAGGTGCTAGAAGGCGGGGGCTGAGGGTCAATTGTGTTGAGAGTAGAGTTTTGACCACTGTTAAATTTTCAGGCACTAAAACCAGAAATTGGCAGAGACTCGGAATTTCGCTCTTGATACGATTATACTGGTAATGTATCCCCGTCTCAGCCAGGGTGAATGGGTTTCCCCACTGGCTTATTCCCAACACAAGTTGGACTCCACGGTGGGTGGTGGAGCATAGGACCTATGAAAAATATACACCAATCATGGCTTCTTTCAAAAAATCCAAAAGATATTTATCCGACTCCAACTTAGAAACAGAAAGTGACTTTCCCAGATTCATCATTATTGAATCATTACAAGATACAAAATTAGATCAACTGTCACTTTTTTTGATCGAAAAAATAATATCCTGTAGATCCAACCTATAAAGAAACTTTAAACTGGAAACCTGCTTGTGGAAGTGAAAAGCAAAAAACACGCTGAAAACCTACTGAAAATGGAGAAATTTCACAATCTCAAATGTCATACCAATCCGCACACCAAATTAAATACCTCCAAAGGCTTTGTGAGAAGCAAGGAACTGTCACTAGCAACACCGGAAGAGATTGAAAAGGCTTTCAAAAACTAAGGAATAAAAGAATACAGAAGAGTAACTATTCGCCGAAAGGATGAAACCATACAGACCCATACATACATTCTGACTTTTGAGAAACCATCAATACCAAAAGAAATCAGAATTGGCTACACAATAGAAAGGGTAGAGCAGTATATACAAGCTCCCCTGAGATGTTTTAAATGTCAAAATTTGGACACCACAAAGAAATATGTAGAGGACACCAAGTATAGGCAAATGTGGCGAACGTGACCAAGATCATATGGAAAATGAATGCAAGAGCATAAAATGCGCAAACTGCCATGAGGAACACCCTGCCTTTTCAAGAAGCTGTGCCATTTATAAGAAAAAGAGATAATGTTTATCAAGCACACAAAAGATATACCTTTCCCTGAAGCAAGGAAAATTGTTGAAAGCTATATAGTAACCAAAACATATGCTAATGTAGCACAAAAAGTAAATCAACCACCTCAGGATAGTGCATCAATCGATAAATACCAAAAGTTAATAGAAAAATTGATAAGTTTAAAAGCTAATGAATGGTTAACATTTCAAGAAAACCTTGAAAGAATGCATTCAACTGAAATGAAACAAAGCGAGCCTTGTATAAAAACGAAAGTAAATACGAATACCAACACAGAAGAAAACCCTAAAACCACTGAACAAACTAAAGAAAAGTGACAAAGGTCACCGGTACGACCTCCAGACATTAACAAAGATATAAATGAAAATAAAACGAAAGATATTACCATAAAAAAACAAAACCCAATTAAAAGAATTATTCAAACACAGCCTACCCCAATAATCATATCAAACAAATTTGAAGAAATCGAAGAAATGGAGATTGAAAATAAAACTCCAACCAACAAATCTCAACCAAAAAAAGTCCCAAAAATCTAAACTAGATGAATAAAATAATCCAATGGAAAATTAGAGGAGCAAGGGTCAACTACTCTGAATTGTTACTACTTATTACAAAATACTGCCCAGCAATCATATGCCTCCAAGAAACTCACCTCAAAAACAACACCACCATCAACATTAAAAACTTTTATTCGTACAACTATGCTAAACAGTAAACTGATAGACCTTGTGGCACATCATCTATAATCATTAACGACAACATCCCTCACAGCGAAATTACACTAAATACAAACATGCAAGAAGTCGCTATATCAGCAACCCTCTAAAAACGATAACAGTGTGTTCAGCATATATTCCCCCAAATGAAGAACCCAAGGAATTGGAGCTGAACAATTTAATAGAACAACTACCAAGACCCTTCGTTATAATGGGGGACTTTAATAGCCACAATGAAATCTGGGGAAGTAAGAAAACCGACAAAAAGGGCAAAGTAATAGAATTTTTATTAAATCAACATCAGTTGTGCATGTACAACAATAAATCCAACACATATCTGCACCCAGCAACAGGCACATGTTCTGCAATAGACCTATCAATGTGTGGTGAAAAGGACTCGGACCATATGAAGGAAGATTGCTTGAAGGAAACGAGATGTGTGAACTGCTGATCAAATCACTCGGTTTACACAAGATTTTGCGAAGCCAACAAAAAAGAAAAAGATACTTGAGGTGAAACTCAAAAGGAATGTGTCTTTCCTGGAAGCAAGGGAAATAGTAGGTACCTATATGGGCGAAAACAGCTACGCCTCTGTTGCATGGAGGGTGGATACAATCAATCAAGATAACAAATATAGAGCTCTCGTGGAGTGATATTTAAAAAACAAATCCACCCGAGTCCAACAATTTCTGCAAGTGGTCGCCCACACAGAATGGGGAGTTGACCGACAAACGCTCTTTAAACTATATCCTTGATCTACTCAAAACTAGACTATGCTATTTTTATCTACAGATCAGCCAGGAGGTCCTACCTCAAACTGCTTGACCCTATACATCATGAAGGCCTAAGACAGGTCTTAAGAGTTTTCAGAACTACTCCAGTTGACTGCTTATACGTTGAGGCCCATGAAGCACCCGTACAACTCAGATGTGAAAAACTGGCTCTGCGATACTATACAAAACTAAAATCTTGCTCATCCATCCCAACTTATGACTGCATCTTCAACCCCAAATACGAGAAACATTTTGAAAAAAAGAAAAAATCCATAAAAACTTTTGGCCTTCAGATGAAGTCTACTCTCAAAGAAAATAATATCTCTCTAAATGATATACATGAAAGCATCCTACTTTAAACATCACCTTGGATCATTAAAAAAACCGAAGTGATCTTCGAACTGAATGAACCCCCTAAAACAAAAACCCATCCCATTACTTATCAGGAGAAATTTCACAATATTCTCCAACACCATCCCGACCACCAGTATGTCTTTACGGATTTCTCCAAGGACAATGACAAAACGGCTTGTGTGGCTGTTTTAAATAAAACAATTATCAAGAGAGCCCTTCCAACGAAAAACTTCATCTTCACAGCAGAAGCCCGTACAATAAACCTAGCTCTCGACATCATCTCGAAAAGTAAATATAAGAAATTCATAATATTCTCAGACCCACTCTCTGTTTTACGATCATTAAGAAATAACAAAATTGAGAACCCTCTTATCATTAAACTATTAAGTATATTAGACTCAATGTCAGATAGTAAAGAAATAATTATTTGCTGGATCCAGAGCCACATTAGAATGTGAAGAAATGAAAGAGAAGACGGCAGCCAAATCGGCCTTAGATCAGACACCCTACAAATTCAGGATTCCATATACTGACCTGAAACCCACAATCAATAAATTCCTTCACACGAAATGGCAATAATAATGTAACTATAATATCCACAATAAACTCTTCCAAATCCAGCCCACATTGGGAGAATGGAAACCAGCCTTGAGAAACTCAAGAAAAGAACAAGTCATTATAGCCCGATTGTGCATTGGTCACACAAGGCTTACTCACTCTTTCATACTGAAACAGGAACAACAACCACAGTGTTTGATCAGTCAGACGCCTTGCACAATGAAACACATTCTCATTGAATGTTGTGCTTTCGCTCTCATCAGAAAGCGATTTTTCAAAATAGTGATGAAACTTCTCCGACTGGTTTACTGTCGGCAAAGGTGACAAAATTTTAGTCTCGACCCTTTTACCTACGCCTATCGCCCGGACAACGCCAAGCGTATTGCTGGTATTACATCAGATAGTATTTTATTTCGGGATGTCATTCAACCACAAGTGACCAGGGATAACTATGACAGTGATTTTCGAACAAGCCGAAAATGAAGACAACACGAAATGCACAATTTTGAATATAAATCAATTTATTATCAACCCAAAAAAAATAAAGGCATGTATGCGAAGTAAAATAGTCATAGCGACAAAAATAAAAAAAGTTTATATTTTAACAATTTGGGGACAATTCACCAATAATTTTTCTTGTAATGATGTCAGCAAAAATATTTTTTGATGTGTTTTGCGTGCGGTAGGAACGGGGTAAGCAAAAAGTAAAAAAAAAATAAAATGAAAGCTTATCTTACTTTCTCTCTCTCTCTCTCTCTCTCTCTCTCTCTCTCTCTCTCTCTCTCTCTCTCTCTCTCCTTTTCTTTTATTTTTTTGTTCATATATGTCTCTCCCTTTCTTATTATTCTGGTATCGCATTTCAAAGACCGTTAATTTCTCTTTCTTTCTTGGTACATCTTCAAACCGTTTCTCGTTCCTTGGCTTTTCTCGTGGTTAGTCGACGAACAAAATAGTCTTATCCTTTTTCTGGTGGCATTTTAATCTTCCCATATGAGCTGACCTGGGAAGACTGTTTACTCTTTGCATCACAGATATGTCTGGCTGTTTGGAGATCTCTCGGCCAACTGACTTGTCCGATTTTTCCTTTTTGAAGATTCGACCATCCCACTGCTTCGTATCACGTAGGCTTCTTGGCCAATCGGCATTCAGCCTTCAAATAGGTCGCTTGTTGCTTAGGGCTGCTTGCCAGTTCATACACCCATATTAGGGAAACTTGACCTTCAATCGGTCAGCACACACCCTTGACTCGAATTCAACTCCTCAGACTTCTCGTCTACTCTTCTGCTGGTTTGCGATGGAAACAAGAAGAAGAAGAAGAAGAAGAAGAAGAAGAGAGAAAGAGAGAGAGAGACTATATTAATGAGCAAAATATGAATTTGACTATTCCCAGGGTCCAAATTCATAACAAAGTAAATAGTTTAATCGATCTGTTCGAGAACATCAAAATAGATGACATTTTGTCCTTGCGAGAGACAGGGTTCTACCAAAAAATATGATATCCCTGTCCGTTAAAGTGGCATGAACGTGTCAGGTGGGAAGTAGGTATTAATTATATATGCACTTATAAAATGATGTGTAAAATTATGCATGCACGCGTATATTCATATATTTTAGGGTATATTCTTATTTTCCTCATATCATTTTCAGTTAAAAATGTGCAGTTTTAATTCATCTATAAAGCAATTGTTGGAAGGCGTGTCATATTAAATTGCAACACAGTGCATAGATTTATGAAAAGAGTTTTTTTTATTCCAGTTAACTCGCAAATTCTCGATATCAAGTCCCGAGTTAATAAAGATTACTCAATCCAATGCAGGAAGATAGAAATTCCTTGCAGGAAACGTGGTAGGAAATGACCTATATGAGTCAGACTTTTTAAAATAGTGATTAGAAGATTCGTTTTACTCAGAATGCAACGAGGATGGATGGCTATTTATTTCAGACAGGAAGTTGTTTATGACTTATACCAGGAATAATCCATCCAAAAATACCATTTAGATTAATAAAAATTGGTTATATTTATTTCGGCATCTAACAGTTTTTAGTGAAAGGCATTTGCGTATTTAAGTCTAATACTCTAATTTAAACTGATACGTTCATTTAAAGCAAAAACTTAATGATGTCTAAATTGTTAATCAAAATAAAATGAATGGAATAAAATTAAAGTTACAGAAAACCATGTCGCTGAAAACCTTTCCAAATAATAATAGGCCATATTATATCAATTATTAACAGTTTTTAATGTAACATCTCCAACCATTGAAGAACAAAAATAGGTTAATAAAAAGTTAAGAATAATCTCAACATTTTCTGGCATGTTTCATGTAAATTTACTTATTTGGTCGCAATTTCCTTTCTTCTTTTATAAAAGAAAACACGAGCAGCCGAATGTTAATATCTATCCGCACCCAGCTGCTTATTAACCGACTTAACCAACAAATCTGCATTCTAGAGCATTTCCTCCCAACTGATGTTTTACATATGGGTAATAGGCATCACTCAATTTTCAACGGTGTGATTCTATCAACGACGTTTATTTAAGAATTTTGATAAGTTGCTCCAAAATAGATATTTTGCAATTCAGTACTTTCGTTTAAAAGGGATACTCATTCAGTAGATGTTTATTTTGTTTTAGGTAAAGATCATTTATTTTTTTTTTTTTTTTAATCAAATGACCTGAAAACCCCAAATTTTAACAATAAAGGGGTAGCCTCTCATCGAAACCATCAAAGCAATAGTGATAACTCTCGCATCGATTTCCATAAACGTATTCAGTTAATATTAATGGAAAATTAATACAGATCATTTCATAAAACGTTACAATAATATCTAATTATAATCTGCTCCCTCTATAAGAGAAAATAGAAAATATGTATGTCAAGATGTATCACTTGTCACTAAGTGCTCCAGGCCTCTGGCGTTGTACAAAACTTTGCTACATTATTTAACACTTGTTTGAATTAATAGCTGGTTCCATCATCCTTTTATGCAGTTGGCATCAGTATCCTTGAGAAAATACACGTCTCATACTCTAATAAGCTGAGAAAATAAAAGATAGAGAGTATCGAACTTCTGACGCAGTAGTAATGGTCTGTTAGATGAATTCGCTAATCCTTACACAATTAGTGAATAATAGAATTTTGAAATCAAAATACTAAATACACTTTATGAACTTGCAAAAATGAAAGGGTAGCGTGTTTGAATATAAAGAATCACATTACTATTTGCCTAAACTAAAACGTCGAGAAAAAGTGATTGCGTATTCCTTTTCTGACATTAAGTTAATCAAACAGGCATATGAAATACAAATGTAATTCTAAAGCAATAGCTTTCTTTTTACTAAAGTGAATTAAAAGTTTTGCAATGTTTGGATACGAGTTAGTTTATGGTGTGTATATCACCTGGCCAAAGCAGTACAAACCGTTGTTAAAGGTATCTGTTCTTGTTGGATGTACCGTGGTAGTTGGTGCGTTGACACGTTGTGCATTACCTCACTCTGTGTGTGATTTAAAAATCCCACAAATGATCGGGCAACGCAATTCAAGAACTTATATTTTACGAATTACAACTGGGTAATAACGCCTAAAAACTAAAACATTCGTTGTGTGAAAGATGAAGTACTGTAAACCGATGATTCAAGAACTTTCGCTCAGGTTGCAAGAACCTCAATGATCAGGTGAGGTCAGATTGTCATAAAATTATAGATTCCGCGATCGTTCCATAAGCCATAGAAACAAATCCAGAAAATAGCTCTCGGATAGTATCAGGCGAGCTCGGCATCTAACAGTCAAGAGCTGTTCATCCCCTTTGCGAACTGAGCCAAAGCATCCGGAGCTGCTGCATTGTATCTCACGTAACTAAAAAAACCTAAAACTTTGGGCTCACCCTAGCATTAAGAAGCATGTTATTGTTTGTCTAAACTAAAATGTCAAGAAAAAGAGATTACGTACTTCTTTTCTGACATTTAGTATTTTCACATAAATACATGCAACATAAATGTCATTCTAAAGCAATTGCTTTCTACTATCTATACAGATAATATTATAAAGGGAATCACTTCTAGTAAGGAGGGGATGCTCGTGGTCTAGTGACTAACATGCTGGACTGCAACGTCATCGTAAGCAAGTTCGATCAAGCAGCGCAATTACGATAACTTTCAGACTAATGCCCTTGGAAAAGGTATGAACCCGTATGCCCCCAGTTATGGGTTAAATAGAACCACTACTGTTCTTCTACAAGGATGGCTTTGGCATTAAATAACTCACGAAGTTTGATATGTCATTAAACAAACAAATTCAACCAAACCAAACTTCTAGCAACTATATTTGTTATGATGGAAAATTGTAAAGATTACAAGACGTATAAACTATCATATCTACTCGATATCACTCAAAATAACAATAAATAAATAATCGTTATTTCCTCATTTGATTACAATATCAAATAAGCTAAATAGTTTTATATTTTCTATGAAAACATGGGAAACATAAAAGTTATATTTTTGTCTGTTCTTAAAAATATTAAACTTACGAACCTACTAACAAGACAGGACATTTTTTTAATTGTAGGTCTTCTGTTAAATGATCATATGAACTAACTTGTAGAAATATGGGAAGATGTGTAACATGAAATCAGACACCAATCAAAATGTAAATAAATGTGTAATGTCAGTTCTAAGCGTGTCCATTTATGGTATATGATTTTTATTTGGAGAATGTGTTTATACGCTGTTACTGATATTTACAATGACAATCATATGTCGTCGCGAATAAAAATTCCATACTTAACTGTGTGTGAGTGAATACGCGATGAGCAAAAACAAAATGACAAAATAGTTGGAATTTACGAAGCTTTTTGCGATGGAAAATTGGTGTCACCATATTTTAAAAATTTGTGGCACATAAAACTTTTGTAAGTAAAGAAAAGTCATTAAAATTTATTGCTTCACAAATCTAGTTTATATGTAAAATATTTTGATTCATGACGACATTTTGTTCTTATTTTTATCTCAAGAGAGAAGAATTAGGTTGATGATAAACCAAGCAAGTGAAATGAATGGATGTGAAGAGGAGAGAGAGAGAGAGGGGGGGGAGAGAGAGAGAGAGGGGGGAATTAACTAAGATCTTTGGGCGTACCAAAATATGTTGATATGATAGCCAACATTAACAAAATTTTTCAAGCTATCAATACCATAATATGAGGATTTAGACGTTTAGCGACAAATTGGTTTCTTTTATAAAACCAGAAGCCATAAAATTCAACTAATCGAATAATGTTCTTTACATATAACATAGAAGTAAAAAAAATGATTAGAAAATCTTATTTATAACATCAAACGATATTTGAATAACAATTTAATGCTATTTTCAAAAACATTTCTGTTTAAGTTTTATGCCTCATAAAATATCTTATAGTTTTTCTAAATGAAATCTGAAATAGGATGATGTTAATATTTTGAATGGTACGATGACTCTTTAAAGATTTGCACGGCAATCTCTAATGAGCCATCAAAGTAACTCTAAAAATATTTGCAACAGCTTCACAATAGGACAATACTTGAAGGCAGAAAATGTAGTATTAGACAAAAAACTTCAGTTGCTTAGACATGCATAGGAATTGATTATTTTCGTTGATTATTGTTGTCAAAGTTCCCTGTTTTGGAGCGAAAAGTTATTTGCAAAGGATTAATCCCAAATTAGGAAACCAAATCAAGGAAGAAAAAATTCTTTGAAATTTCCTATTTTTTCTATTTCTGAGAATTTTTTCTTAAGAAAACTGTGACTTTATAAAGGATAAAAATTCCGTACTAGACGGAACATGGTAGAATAGAAATTGTAGGCTATGGGAAAATATGGTTATGGATAAGCAAATACTAATATAGCAAGTTGGTTTAGAAGGAATACAAAAATAGAGGTGACCGGATAGAAGGAGAGACTTCAATGGGTTATGCATAGACCTTAAACTTTCTTAAACAAATATGAAATAAAATTTCATAGGATTTTGGAATTCTTATGGATCTCTTAGTTCAGACCAAAAACCTGATTTGTCAGTTAATGTCAATTGAAAGAAAGTAAAACTCTACACAAATATCCGTATCTTGATAGAGAACATGTAGGTTTTACACGTTATCATTATCACGTTTGAAAAAGTTTCGAATAGTCTTGCAAAAAAATTAGAAGGATTGGAAAAGCCATAGAAAATCATAACAACCTAGACGACAACTTAACTAAAATCAGTTAGAATACTAAGGAAAGTACTGGAGTATTGAGAAGAATTGCCGTCAATGATCTTCAGATACTACTAGTATAAAAAGTCAACGAGAACTTAATAATTTAAGAAAGCTTTTTACTTTTAGTAGATTCACTATATTATCGTTGCTCCTATTGGATGATATAATTCGTTTTCAGAGTGAAAGGCGAATGCAGATGAACAGCTGCACTTATTTGTATTATTCCGATAAATTTCATTTTTTAGCCTTTATTCTTTTGGCAACACAAATCGGAGACTCTCCAGCTCAGCAACAATGACCAGTACAATCATCTTCAAATAAAATCATTTTCTTCCTCTTTTATTCTTAGGTTTTAGATTCTGATATTCTTCCAGCTTTTTTTCTCTCTTGCAATATCATTCTGTCTTGTTAAGATGGTGACATTCACTTTCCAATAGATTTTAATATTTATTTGTAATTGTCCTCGGCAAACGTTTCGTGACATTCTGTTTATAGAATTTGTAACTGATCGCAAATAAATAAATATGAAAAGTATTCTAAAACTAGCATTGTTTTTATCCTTGAGAAAATACTATCATTTTACATATCTTAACTCTGTTAAATTGATAATTAATTAATTATGTTTTTAAAAGTGTTTCTGTGTGATGAAGAGCGAAAAAAAGTAAAATGAATGAACGAGTGAATAAAAGAAACAACAAATCGAAGAATATTATCGAGATTGAACGAAATAGTGAATGAAAAATTAATAAAGAGAGAGATAAAAGGAATTCTTGTTGAATGAGTTCCAAGAATAATTAAATGAATGTATAAAGAAAGGAAAAATTACAAATGAAAAAGTACACAAAATATAAATCATGAAAATGTGCATGCGCGTAAAAATCAATTTCAAATTGTATTAGTGTCCTGGTTATAATACAAAACTACATTTAATAGTGAGGCTTCAGTTCTGGAGATCTGGGGAGTATAGAGTACCTCATCATTGCCATTACTTCTTGGTCCTCTCTGAACCTGAGTGGTAGCACCTGATAGGGTCCCATCTCTAGGTCAAATACATATTTTAAAATTATTTGTATTCTATAGGATCGGGTGCCAAAAACACGAAAACTGAAAAAAAAAAAAAAAAAAAAAAACTTAACAAACAACTCCAAAAATGTAAATATGAACGTAATTCCCTTATCGTTAGGCATAAAATAACCATAGACGAATTGACATGTTAAAATTCATCAGTCAAATTATCTTAAAGCATTCCTTCACTTCCAGAAAAACGTTTATGCTTATTTCATAAAATATTTAAAAAGATTTACACCCATTATTGTAAAGTGATAATTGACAAGTTATTTCCACAAGCCATTGCTAGTAGTTCTAACATAATGCTATTAACTAATATCTCGTGCTTATTATCCTGACGGGGGATTGAGTTGTCATCGCCCTAAGGCAAACTAAGCAAAGATTAGCAAATAACCACTCATGAACTCATACAAAAAAGTGTTTTCGAAGAATTTAAAGAAAACGGGCTATTTTTTACCACAAATAATAGAATCTTCTCAATTTTACTTTCTTTTGCGCACCATATGCTTGTCGAGTGAATTAACACTTCATAAACACACACACAAACACACGCGCGCGCGCATGCACACATACATGCGCATAGGCACATATACAAGAGATAGCGTAGTTTAAGCACCAACTGGATGCAAAAGTTTCTAATGTAAAACAAAAATAGAAGAAATTTTGCCTCAGCGCATTAAGACCCATGCGCATCATCTGGCTGAATAACTAAATTTCAATGATTAAAATTCTATTTCTGACCAATCAGAAGTCTTCTTGATTAACCTTAAGAACCCAGAAATCAGCCTTCTAAATTTGCTTTAATCTTATTTAATATTTTTATTTGATTCGTCAGTCAGTCAGTGTTTACCCGAGTCTACACATCTCTGACCAACATTCGCATAAACTAACTCAAGCTTTTTCCTTGCACTTAGCATATTAACAACACAACTTTTTAACATTTTGCAAAGTCTGTTGGTGGCACTTATTCTTCGTTATGTGTAAAATGTGCATGAATGATGAATAAAAATATGTATTTTGTTAAATTATTTCCTTTTTGTCATTTTTACACAAATTTATGTTACGATTAGTGTTAATTTCACTTTTCTTTCTCTTCACTGCTATTGAACTCCATACAAAATACTTTTTACCGTGACATTCAATTTGTCACAGTTGCTTTTCTACTAACAAAGTGTAAAAATTAAAACAAAAGAATTAGGAATAAAAAGCTTTACATATCAGTACTTCAGTAACAAACCAGAGAGTGTGAGTGCTTGGCCAAATTCATCAGCAGCCTCTATGACTCATCAACTAAAGACCCCTGTGGGCTTATACTTATTGTACAGAGGCCCTTATGGTTTTGAATATATCATATGATGAAATACACGGTGTACACTTGAATTGCTGTGCAAAATTTTAGTTTCAGTGATTCCCCAGATTCCTGAGGGCCCTAGGCCAATTACCAACTATATCTATTGATAAATCCTGCCCTATCCATGGGCTAATACTTTTGTTCCAGTTAATACAATTTGTTAATTTCCTAATACATAGACAGGAGGTACTCATGGTATAATGGTACCTGTCAAAGGAAAAGGACACAGCAAACTGAGTTCAAAAACCTGGACGAGGGTGTTTGTTTTTCACAAAGCACTAATACCCTTGAGAAAGGTGTGAATCCAATTATTCTCCATCCAGTTATTGGTAAAGAGTAGGGCAGACTGGGCTTTTAACCTTGGCATGGCAACTAGTCTAGGAAAACTCTGAATTGAAACCTGTAAAACTTCACTTAGAAATTAACTTTGTATCACATCCTTACTCCTGCGGATGAGTTGGGTAAATATATAACTAGTCAGATTCATCATTCTATAAAACTTGTGGGGACGGCAACACAGCCTTGCCCTTAGCTCCTGACCTCCTAAAAGCCCTTTAAACACCACAAACTACATAAATTTCTTCTAGATATCAAATATTAAACAAACTCCTAACAATAGATATCCCCTTCAACTTCACTTTTTGTGCCATACTTGTTCTTCTGCTTATAGATTTACTAATTTGTTCGACTACATTCTTACATTAGATTGTACAAAGAAATAAATCTCTGATTCGAATAGGAGTATAAATAACTGAAATCTTTCTTAGCTGGATACATCTGATATATTTTTATATCGATAGTTTATTCGTCTTCGTCTACAAAAATGAAAAAATACCGTTTACTTGATCTATCGAGTGAGAAAACAGTCATTTTGTTTTGTATGATTTGTGTGCTATTCTAATTGATGAACGTTATTAGTTTATTTATATTCAAGTTGAGCGATCACCAGAGGTGCACCGGAAAATATTCGGAGGTTTGCAGATAAGTTTAGCTTTTTCAAGCTGTGCCAGTCTATCTTTGTTAACCTTCTTCTTTCATACTTGTATATATTGATATAGAGGCAAAATTATTTTTAATAAGCAGATTATCAAGGAAACCTTGCAAAAAATGGCAGATTTCATCTTCGTGGTAAGTGAGCAAAGATTATAGTTGGATGCAAGAATTCTTTTATATATGCAGCTAATCTAAGAGTTTATCAAAGAGATTTTAAAAAAGACTTTTAATGACGTGAACTTTTAATGAATTTATTCTATTTGGATGTGTTAAACGTTTTCGAATAACGAAAATCCCCAAAAAGCAAGGAGGGAACTAAAAATAGATATGTATATAATAGAATTGAGAGCAATAAAAATCTACCATGTAAAATTTATTTTTAAAAAATTGTGCACTGTTAATTAGATTTTTCATTATTTCTGTGAATAGTTCTGGATTATTTTTGTTGTAGGTTTCAATGTATACTAGGGGTTTCTCGTTGAGTTTTTTCGGGTTTCGTATTTTTTCTGCTAATTCCAACCCTTTTATTTATTAGTGTTGTTAGGTATCCTCTCTGGTGTAGGATTGTGTGTAGTTCTTTAAGCCAAGTATTTTTAAGGAAAAAGAGAAGATGGCCCCTATATAAACCCATAACCAACTGAAAGTCATTCAAACAGCAAACACGAGTGAGTTCAAGTCTCATCGAGTACCCCATTAACAAAGCCTTGTGCCATATATGTTCTCTGACGAAAGCAACAAGCTGGAAACATACACGTATGTAAGAACAAAATAAATAAATAAATTCTAAAAGATACAAATGTCTTCGTGGACCTACCTATTTTGGAAATATATATATATATATATATATATATATATATATATATATATATATTAGCCGAATATGAAACGGACGGAGAGAGAGAGAGAGAGAGAGAGAGAGAGAGAGAGAGAGAGAGAGATTAAGGGAAAACATGCAGTCTTAATGACAATGATGATGATGATGATGAGACAAGTAAATAGTTTAAAAGTTATACAAGCAAATATGTGCCTGTATAGTCACCTATTAGTCAAGCTTAATTTGACTCATGTTCTCATTAGTGACTCATTTCGTGAAAATCGAACCTACTATCAATGAGTTGAAAGTGCCGTTTAATATTGAGTCGTAAAGGTCTAGTTGTGGAAAGTTTTCGGCACAAGAAACACTGACCTAAAAAACAATGTTAATTTATGAGCGATTTATCTAATTTAGAAAAAAATCCTAACAGAAACTATTTATATAAGTACGAGGATCATTCCACAAATAAGGGGATTTATTTTCATATCTATATGTACAATGGTCATTCAATGGATAAAGAGAACTTTTTAGAAAAAAGTAAATATCTTTTCCAGAATTTTTTTCATAACTGTAAACGCTGTATTGTATTGAATTAGTTCATAGAAAACATTATTTCAATCTCGCAAACTATTTATTCTGAAGCTATTCAAAATGGTGGCAAAGCAAGCAGAATACTCCAAGTTTGAATAGAGCTTTGTCATAAACTTTTCATGGCTGAAGAGTGTAAACCATGTAAAATTTACAGAAGAATGTGTGATGTGTACAGAAAAGCGTGTTTTAGAAAAGAAAAATTATAAATGGGCTAAACACACTCTCGGGTAAAGAAATGTTCTAGAACACAACAATCAATAAAGAAGGTGATGCTGACAGTTTTCTGAGACATGAAAAGAGACATCACTTTTGATTTCCTTAAAAAAGGTTTGACTGCAAACAGTGATTCCTATAGCAAACACTTTAGGTAAAATTCACTTTCTTTATGGAATGACCCTCGAATGTCCGTAGGTCTACAAAAACAGAAAAGCAGGGTTTCTTAATGGCTAAGACACTAGCGAGGTGAATTGCATCAAGATAAGTATCTCAAACCAGATGAAGCGAAAGTTTCGAACGCTGATTTTTAGAAGTTAGGTTCTCTTCGAAACAGAATTGCACATTATTTATTGCATTCTTGCATGTTTTTAATAGCAGCGATATCTATGAGTTATAGATATTTCTCCCAAAATAATTTCTTTGGCAAGTTAAAAATAACTTCCTGCAAATAAATATTCATCACCCGATTAAATAGGGAAAAATAAGCTTGTAATGACAACAGTTAAGTACAGAAACAGATAAAAATGAAATGAATTTGCAAAATGTTCTTGATGACTCTAATTATGATTTCCTGGAAATTTATAGAACAAGAATTTTTTCTTAATTTAGGCAACAAGAATTTTTAAATGTATACAGGAAGAGGAGAAGGAGGTGAAGGAGGGGTAAAGAGACTTGCCCAACTTTACAAGGCAAATAACTATTTTAATAAATTCCTAAAACTGATAATTTCAAAAATGTATTTGGGACCAAAGCACACAGCCAACACTCGACTTTCTTTCCTATTTACCATCAAAATGTAATCACAACTCGAATAAATTATTTACATATACCCTCTCCCCCATCTCCCCTCTCTCTATATATATATAAATATGTATACATCAAGAAGAAAACGGATAAAGAAAGGTATGCGTATATATATATATATATATATGCTTGCTTTTTTTCTTTATCCATTTTCTTCTATTTAACTGAATTCATAAATATGATGTATCAAAGTTGGTTATTTGGTTATTTTGTTTAATGGAAAATCAACCCTTGTGGGCAATTTAATGCCTAATCTTGTACTTCTTTTTGTATATATGATTTCATGCTTATTAATAAATTGGTAGAAATGATTTTAATAAACTGTTTCTCTCGACGCGGTTGACCCTCAGCCACTGCCTTCTACACTTTTATGATAAAAAGAGTTGGGTGTTTGCCATGAGAGCAATTTTGTAGAATAGGGTCCATGTGTTAAAGTATCGATATTGAAGTTGTGCACATCTGAGTTTATTTTTCAATTTTTAAATAAAGCTTTCGTTTCGATACTTTCTATCACACCTCGCACCTTTAGCCACTCTCCCGACATTTCTTATGACTTCATAATTACAGCAATTCTCTTTTTTATTTATAAAATCATTTCTATTTTTCTCTTGTTCCTGGCTTTTTTCTTTAAATTCATTATAAAAAACAAAACAATTCAAATTGCTTCAAAATGTAAGGATGAGTCTAACGTTTTAAAATATTTTAGTAACAAGAGGTACAAACCGACAGCCCAGGATGCTTTTGCCAAGGTCGTTAAGGTGCTGAACTACACTGGACTATAAGACGCCGAGCTCACCTAATACTCTTCCAGTGTTTCTTTCCTGATTTGTCTCTATGGCTTAGAGCACGGCCTCGGAATCAATGGTTTTAGGTTTACCTGAACTCACCTGATAGTCGACGTTCTTGTAAGCCGAGCGAAGTTTCTTAAATCATCTCCTTACTGGACAATGATCAACTGCGTCTTTACTTTTCATACAACTAACGTTTTTGGTTTTTATGGCTCAATTAAGCCTAAGTTCCTGAATTAGACTGCATTGTACGTTTATTTGCGTGGCTTTCAAATCACACATGGAGTGAAACAATATACAACATGTCAGCGCATCAATTATCTCGATACTACCAACAACCACCACTGATATTTTCCCGAACAAAGTCAGTCCTATGATATACACACCGTAAACTAGCACGGACCAAAGTATTGTCAAAGTTCGTACTCGCCCTTGTATAATATTAAAATGCGAAATATAAAATTCAACCCTTCTTTGTTTGTTATAAAATTAAAAAAATACAAACAAAATTGTCTGAGAATTCATTTAACCAAAATCTAACTGTTTCCATAACTACCATAATTTTCAAATGATCTTAAATTTAAAACTTAAATGAACAAATTAAAAACTTTTGATATTCTTTGTGAATTTTATTCATACAATGGTTTTTATTTTTCCATAAACAAATTGCATGGTCCGATTTATATAAATATTTGATTCGTTGGCATTTTTTCGAAATTAAAGACAAAAAACAACGATTGTATCAATAGAAATGAATGGCACGTGTTGCACAATTGAATTATATTCTTTTGGTAAGCATTGTAGATGTACTCATTTTATTAATCTATTTTAAATGAAAAAAAGCCCAATAAAACAACATATTTACAAGTATTTCTGCAATGGGCTAGAGTTGACATAGCTTAAATTTCTTGTCAGACTTATTTCAAAGTCACACACACACACACACACATATATATATATATATATATATATATATATATATATATATATATATATATGAGAGTGGACTAAGAAGTTCATAGGGATGGAAGATTCATATACTGACGTCATATCTTTTACTGATGACTTTTTATTAATGGAATGCAAGCACTGTAACACAAATGGAGGACGTATGTGGATCATGAGGAGGACTATATTGAAAAATAAGCCTCATTTGTAATTTACGAAGCTCTTTGCTTCGATGTGACACAGGGCCGATTGAATGGGGCAACCAATGAGACTTGAACTCACTCTTGCAGGTTTGCTAGTCAAGTTTGCTAACCATTACACGACACGAGATGCCCAAAATAAGCCTCATTTGGTCACATTCTATGAGAGTATCTTGGTCAGCCAATGAAATTTTCAGCCGACTCACACACACACACACACACATATATATATATATATATATATATATATATATATATATATATATATATATATATATATATATTTATGGTTAATTTGAGCAACAATCCTTCTTTAATGCAGGCTTCATTAAATATGATGACTGACAAGTTTTTCATTTAGTTTTTCTCGTGAACGTTCAAATCAAAACTTTTAGGAAAAAAGTGTCAGCAGAATTTTTCTAAAAGATTGTTCATTCCCAGCGCTTCCAGTAACCTGTGAGCCATTTTCAAGGTTTTTACAATAAATTGTCATGTTAACGTGTTTGCTGCACTGAAATTTATGTTAATGTGTTATTTGTACTTTTGATACTAATTATAAAGAATCTCTAATTACTAACCATGACCAGAGCATCATGTTTGGATGTGATGTATTTAGAGTGAATTTGCAAGTTTTTATAATTAATGTTTTCAGTATTTTCAGTTTTTGCAATTGGATCTGAGAATTATTTGTCGCTCAGTATGTCCCTTAAAGGGGTGGTATTTCTTCGCATCTGTTTAAATGATTGTGTATGGTACTCTGATCTGAGAGATGATAGGTAAGTCTTCGAGAAGATAAAACTACCATCCCTATAAGCGATATTTAAAGAACTCAGTTCAACAAGCCGCTTTCTACGAGAACAATGGCATATCAACTGCTGAATATTCGTTAGCACGGTTAAAAGACTAGAGGCTTATAGTTTTGCTTTATGAAGTTGTATCAGATGACCATTCTTCACTCGAAGACATTTACAGGAATGTTTACAGTAGTTCAATGAAAGAATTAGTTCGAAATTCTGCTCTTGAAAGTTGGTTCACTGGTTTGGGGACAGTGTTTCTGTAGCACATAACTTATGGAAGAGTTAGAATATGGTTTGAGAGGGGAACTGCATATCATCAACACAGTATCCAAGAAGAGATTCCATTTGATGGTGACTCGATTACGATCTGCTTGCTCAGACTTGTGATACCGCAAAACATTATTAACTCAAAGATACAAGAAACAATTCATTAAAAGAGTCGTTGCACCTCATTTTGATTACCACCCACTGACATCACATAATTTCTCAATCGATGACAATGCCTAATCTTATAGAACACGAACTGTTTGGAAATATCTGCTACGTTACGCTATCAACAATCATCGGTAGACTACAAGAAAATTTGATCTTAACCATATAGGGCATTTGTAGGGCATTTTCATCTGTAAAGAGTGGGCTTGTCCTCATTAAAAACTTGCAAAATTTGCAAAATTTCCCAAACACAAATCGGAAGATTGATAAACAGCATAAAAATGCGCTTAGAAAATTCATTCGCACAAATAATGGCGATGCTAATTGTTGACATGCGCACTGATTTATTTAAAAATAAATTATTGCGACTATGTATAAGACACCAATTGGCAACAAGAAATAAACTTGTTTTTTGGCAACATTGCGCAATTAATTGCATTGCTCTTGAAATACACATTTTCCATGCGATATATTTTGCTTTTTTATTATTATAGAGAAGAATGTAGCCTTTCATCTATTTCTCGAACGTGTTTTGTTTATAAACAGCGTTGTATAATCGAAGTAGTATGTCATCAAATTTCCCTGTTTTCCATGCTTCAGAAGGCCTGCAGTTTTCCTTTTTCTTCCTCTGAAAACTGTCCAAGTTGGTGTCTAGTTAGCCTTTAATAATTTCTTTTGTAACTTTATCCTTGATTTCAGGAAGGTTTCCAAGCTGATTCTTGAAATCTTCTTTTAACTCTTGAAGTATTTCTTCCTGGCAGGAAGCTTTTAGTTTTAAGATCCTTTTCCTTCCTCTGACTTCATTTATTGTCTGCCATGCTAAATGTGATTGCCTATCTTTTATCGAGTTTCTGATTTTATTGATTTGGATTTTGATGTATTCTAATTGCTCTTTTTGGTATATTCTAGTTATCCCTGAGTTTTCTTCAGTTTCTGTGCATTGGCGTTTGTTGGGTTTATTTTATTAAGGATATTTTTTGTTATATCGTTTTTCCCTAACTGCTATTGACCTCTAAGGAACTCTATATGTGGCTTTTGGTTTGGATTGTATGCACTCGGCTGCTACTTCTACGTAGGCGGTAATAACGTTTTCATGTCCGTCATTTGAAGTATGTTTTTCAAATGCTGCCTAAAGAGTTTCCAACTTGTTTTTTTTCCCAGTAACTGTATATTGATTGTTTATATCGCTATGGGCAAGTGAGGATCAGTCATATCGTGAGACTTGGCCAGTTTATTTCTTATATCTGCGTAGGCTCATATGAATCTTTGTTGAGATAAATCGGAAGACACTCCTTCAAAAAAAGAATATGCTCCACAATTCAAAGCGCAATTTCACCTTTTTTTTTCTATCTATGAATTTGTAATCTATTTGTGCTTTTGAGTTATTTGTATCGATGTAGGCTGATAGTTTTTCCTTCCTCTTTTGGAAATTAGTGTTTAGATATGCAAACCTGTTCTCAAGAGAAAACTCTGCTTGATATTCACCATTTCTGTTTGGCGAGTTGTGTAAACAGAATTTATTATTTTCGTTTTAACCTATATAAACATTAATTTCTCCAGAATTATCTGAATGATCAGAACTCTGTATTTGAGAATGTGTCGTATAAAAAAGATAGCAAATTATAGAAGGTGGTGATATTCGTTTCATCAGTGGCATTTATGGGACTGTGGCATGAGACAATTGTTGTGTAGGGGTTACCATTAAATGTAACACACATTATTCTTGGATTGATTTCCTCTATGTTATTTTGTGATTTTAAGGCGCAAGGACTGAGAAGCCTTCCTATACCTCTAATGGTGGCATTGAAAAATGTCTCCCGTACCGATACTGACACAAATGCCCAACCATTTCCGAGATCATGGTATTTTAGTTCAAGCTCTCTATCGTAATATTTACATTTCTGTATGCATATGATGTCTATATTCTGATTGGTTACAGACTCTGTTAGCTATTTATCATATTCAATCTTCTAACGTTAAAAGTCACAATGTTGACAGTATTTTTGTATCTATGTACATTTGGTTTTGGCTCTGTGTGTGATTTTTTGAACACTCGAGCAGGAGCTCCATCCTCAGCAGAACATAACTCTTATTCATTCGGGGGATCAGCAATGCAGTTTGGATGTATGGTTTGAATTAGAGTTATGGTAATCATTTGGTGACTATTTTTTCTCATCAATAGAACCCCACTCTTATAGATGAGTGGTTGAAATTTCCTGACTGAACTATTTGATCCTGGTCATTTCTCGGCAGGGTTAGGGTTAATTGACCCGCTGTTCCAAATAAGATAGTTATTCATTCGCATGCAGATCTTATTAATATCAATTGCCAAAGGATCTTGAAATTGATGAAAAATCTTTGCTGTTAGTGTTCATGAAAAAATATACAAGAAAAACCTTTATATAGAGATACAGAGGCCAAAATTTTTAAAAAATCGGATATACAATATCATTTTTATGATTAAGTTTACAAAAATTTAACACTTGTGAATGATTTAACGTAAAACAATTAACAGAAAATATGTAGACCTTTATTAGCAATAATTTCATCTAACCGAGACCCCAAAAACATGACAAGATTCTTGAACAGACATGATATTATTTTTATCCATTCATCTTGCAGTTTATCCTTATAAATTGACTACAGTTTTATTTTCGTAATGTTGTCTCCCATTATTTTCCACAAATTCTCATTGTAATTTAAGTTGGAATTCTGTGCATACCCTCCTATGAGTGCAGTGTTTTCTTCTACAAAAACATCTTTCATTCGTTTAGCAATGTGGCAGGAAGAATTGGCTTGCATAAAATAGTTGGTTGGATGGTTGATGGTTGGTTGCTTGGAAGATACTTATTGATCCACATCCTTCAGAGAACATTTCTCATACAATAACGCTTTCTGTTTAAACTTAGCAGTCTTTTTGACTGTCTAGTTTAACTCTTTTGCAACTAGAGCGACATTTTTGTCGCCAACGGTATACAGACAGAGCTATATTTTTGTTGTTTTTTTTTTTGCGTTAGTTTAATGCAAGATATTTTCCTATCGACTGCTCATTGACAAACTCAATGTTAATGTATCGATAGGAGGCCCCACTGTGGTGTAAGATTATGTAAAGTTCTTTTTACAAAATATCACAATTAAAAGTCAGTATTATATTAATTTCATGCCACAATGCAATTACCTACAATAGCTGATCAAATTATCATATTTTGTCTGTTTTTAAATATGATTTATTGATTTGTTTGAATATACCTACTATTTTGCAAATTTTCTAAAAATACTTCAAGGATTTTAAAAAATCTGCCAGCGAAAGTGTTAACTTTATCGCCTGTTCGACGTCGAATAAACTTCTTTCTGCTATCAGGTCCAACACTCATTAACAATAGAAGACAACATTATACGCGTTGAAGCTTTGATTCCAGATTAAACACGACGCAAATTTTTGGCTATAACTGTGGAGATTGTAGTCGATGATTCATGAAATTGTTTACGAGAAGTTGGGATATTAGAAAGTGTCATCTCATTGTCCCCTTAAAAAATGATCTGAAGAACAATTGACTTGATGCCACGTTATTCGGAGTGGGTGTTTATGCGCTGGTGCACCGACGGGGCAATCTTGATTAAAACCAATTAGAAAACTAGCATATTAATGCTCATAACAAAAACAATATGCTTTAGTTGTTTAGAAATGTTGAATTAGTAAGTGATTTTACCTTACTTTTCGAACATTTTTCTTATTAATTCACACGTCTTTAATACAGTCTAAACAACTATTAAAGCTTAAATGTTTCTGTTCTGTAGCGAGGACACAAAATAATTTTTATTTATGAATTTTCACCAGACTTATAGCACAACGATAAGAATATTAGGATGACTCAAAAGTCCTGCAATATTTTGATAATGTGAGGCACAATTCAAGCAGCTACGGATGTTCTTGCTCAAGTCGTGACCGAGCACGCCTAATACTTTCCGAGTGCTCCTCGCTGGATTTGTCACGATGGATTGAAGCATGGCGTCGAAATCCACGCTTTTATTTCTATCTAATATAGCCTGATCGTCAAAGTAGTTGCAATTCGAGCAAAATATCTTCAATCATCTGGTTACTGTACTGTGATCAGCTGCACTTTCACCTTTCGTACAACAAATGATTTTGATGCTTTCGCGGTTGTGTTATGGCCCATTTCGAACCCGTAAAGTGAAGCAGAGCGCAACGTGTCAATGCACCAACTACCACTATACTAATAACCATAGCAGGTACCTACTTCGGCTACATGATATATGCTAGCACGTACCAAAATATTGCAAAATTTTGACTCATCCTAGTATTAGTATTCTTTATTGCTTGGAGACAGAAATTTATCAAATATTTCTGTATTTACAGTTTTTAGAAAGCTTTAACGTACGAAAAATTAATAAATTGCTAAAGTGGTTGAATTTTACAAAAATGATTGAAAAATTAAAATTGTTACTACTGGTAAAAGATCTGGCTTAATAATATTGAAAGAAGTACATAGTTATTTACTACGCTTCGCTTCGTCGTGGCACGAAATCGGAATGTGTGGCACTCAGTAAGACTCGAACTCATTAGTAACGGTTTGCTAGTTTAACTTGAAAACTATTACACCATACAAGGCGCCTAATCTATATCCAAAGGAAATATTACTTAGATAAAAACATTAATGTTCAGTCTGGCATCCAGGCTATTCTTTTTGATAAATTTTACTGAAAGAGCATATCTTGAGGGATTCATTTATAATCATGTACTGATTATTTGAAGAAAATGTATGATTCATTAAAATATCAGGCAAACTGATAAGCTACATTTCAATTTTAAATGCCAAATTATTTATCACAAAAAAGAAAATAGAATTGAAGTATAAGTACATTGTAGTGATATATAGATTTCCTAATAGTACATAGACTATATAATCACTCCACTTGAGGGCCTCGGGTAGTGTAACGGTTAGCAAACTAGACTTGCAAACCTACACGAGTGATTGGTTTAGTTTGGTTTTATGGCATATCAACTATTGTTGGTTATTTAATGTCAAATCCTGTTTCTACAAATACATTAGATATATGGTCTGTAAACATTACGTAGACACATTTTAAAACTAGCCTGAGTTGATTTCTCTTGCATACAGTAAATGGTTTCAAGTATTGCTATGTAACAGTAACAATTTAAGATCAGTCATTTATTTTCACCCATTTAAATAGATATACATGATATGTAAGAGATTTGTTTGTCAGTAATTTCATTTTTAAATGAGTTAGAAGAAAATTATTTGCACACTAGTATTGCTATTGTTCTTACACAGTTAAATGGTTTCAATTATGGCAATCTAACATGACTAATTCTATTCACGTATTGAAGTGGTTGCAAGTCTTGCTATTAACGCTAATTGTTCTATTTATCATTTCTCCTTCGTTGGCACACAGTTAAATGTAGTAAATAAATCAACAAAAAATTGTTTTGGAGAAAGAAATAATCTAATCAACCATAAAGTATCTTTTAACAGTGAATAAATTACACTCCCAAATTGATCTAAATATTGTTACGAACCGACTTTCACTGGGACTGCGAAAACAGGCACGTAACGAGAATAAAAAAAAATATATATATAAAATTGCGAGAATGTCCCAAGGTTCGATAAAAAAAAAAGGGTGAACTATGGGAAGGGAATTTCTTCAATATAAGACTCACGGTAAATCACAGCAGAATAAGCGACAAGCACTCACAAAACCAACACAACACAATTTGGGGATTTAACAACAAAATTTTATTACTACAATAACAACTTATTTAGAGAAGAATAAGAATATATATATATATATAAAAAGGCTTTAAGAACAAAAGGGGATGGAACACTATTGTTACTATGTATATATAGAAGTCCGAGACGAATCTTAACTCAAACAGATTTGCATGATAGACACATAGAGGCAAAAGAAATACGGAACTCATTGAGGGTTTAGGACTGGTTAATAATCTCTTTTTTTTTTTCTTTCGTTCTTTTACTCTTTCGTTCTCTCTTTTTGCTTTCTTTCCTTTTTCTCGAAGAAGCTTGCCACAAGGAGTTAGTTTTCTGCTGTCCTTTTTCTTAGTCACATTTCGGGTGTAGTGAAACAGAACCCAGGGATGAATGTCGACGCCTTGAAGTCAAAACCGCTACTGCTATATATTCACTTTTGCAGTCAAAAACCAAAAGTCCTTCCTTGACTCTTAGGGCCGAACACGTGGATGATAAGGTCACCCAAAGTTCACTCCAAGAGTTCAAGGCTAGCTAAGATGGGTAAAAAGTGGAAAGGGGTTGACTTGCAATTCCATTTCTTGTCTTAGTCTTTTTTTTTCTCCTTTAGCCTCGAATCATGCGTGATTAGAAAAGGTTCGTTTGGCGCCTCCTTTTCCAATTTTATTCTTCGTCTCGGAATAATACGGGTGAATGAAACACACCTTGTAATGAACATAGAAAATATATTTCTTCTATTTTTCCACCCCACGTAACACCTCCTCACCAAAAAAAAATGAAAAAGGATCGCTTGCGATCTTTTTTCAAAATTCTACGGGGTAGAGTTTGTGAGATTGAAGCTTTTCATAGTACTTAGTCTTCATGTATCTTACAATGTGTGCACTAAATATTTAGGCCCTTAAGTTATACTGCGTGACAAGGTATCGGCACATACGTTGTCAATGCCTCGAATGTGTCGGATGTCTAAATTTTATTCTTGGAGGGTCAGACTCCAATTAAGTAATCTCTTATTCTTACTTTTCATTCGGTGTAAGAAAGTAAGGGGGTTATGATCAGTATGTACAACGATCGGATAATATGATGAGGATGCATAAACATCAAAATGACGTAGGCTCAAGACGAGAGCTAAGATAGGGTTTTGTTTTCCCCTTTCGTAATACGATCTGATCGCATTAATATGACACAACTGTATTTTTTTTTCTTCGGTCTGGGGTTCTTAGTACGTAGTTGAGATCGCTAACTTTCCTAATTATTTCGTTGGGACCATGGAATCGGGCCTTCAGGGGATGACCGGATAAGGGCAGTAGTACAAATACTTTATCACCGGCTTGGAAATATCTGTGGACAGTATTTTGATCATATCGTATCTTCATCTCACTTTGGACTGTTTTAAGTCTCTTCCGTGCCAACTCACAAGTTTCCTGTAATCGGGTCAGAAAACGGGATACATATTCCAGTAAGGATTCGTTCGCGGGATTTCCTTGCAACCATTTCTCTTTCAGCATGGATAAGGGTCCACGCACAGTGTGTCCAAGTATTAGTTCGAATGGACTGAATTCTAGCGACTCTTGTAGCGCATCTCTCGTAGCAAACATGGGGAATGGAATACCTTCATCCCAATCTTTCTGGTGGTCGAGACAGTATGCTCGAATCATTTTTTTCAGTGTAGAATGAAACTGTTCTAAGGCTCCCTGGGATTGGGGATGATGTGTGCTCGACGTAACCGTCTTTATTCCTAAAGAGTTCATGGCTTGTCGGAATACTCTGGAGGTAAAGTTGGAGCCTTGATCAGACTGCACTATCTTAGGCAATCCGACCATGGAAAAGAAATTAGTGAGGGATTTCATAATCTTTCCAGCGGATGTACTCGTTAAAATATCATCTTCAATGAAATACTCTTCTGAGGGTACTTTGTTCGGTTCTTCTTCTAATAATGATTTTTCGAAGAGAGGAGCGATTTGGTCATCCTCTCTCTGTTCGACTGCTATGGATTTCTCTGCAACGGGCGCGACGTCAATTATTTTCTCCCGTGGGTTAGGGTTTGAAGAAGGGGTCTGTTCGAGCATAGGGTTTAATCCTATCTCATGGCTTAAGCAAGTTTGGGAGAGGTCAATTATTTCATTCTCTTCGCTTTCCATTTTGGTAGTAGAATCTTATGTCCTCTTCGCCTCTGCTCGGGTTACTACACATGGTAAAAGTGTTTCAGGATGTTCTCGTTCCATTTTCTCCGTCTCCTCCGAGACGCTCAGTTTCTCCACCATTCTTGGATGGGGTACCACTCTCTCTCCAGCCAAGTCGTTTCCCAGTAACATCGATATGCCTTGCATAGGCAGACTATCGACCACTCCGACGATTACAGTCCCACATACTATTTCAGAATCGAGGGAGATCTGATGTAGCGGGACACTAACAACATTTCCTCCTACTCCTTGTATAACCACCCGTTCGCCTGTGGCTGTCTCTGATTCACGCGGCATGTCGTTCTTAACCATTAGAGACTGGGTCGCTCCCGTGTCACGTAAGATTTTTATCTCGACTCTCTTCGCGGCGTCATCAACTGGGTGCACGTAGCCATTCGATATAAATGGTTTGTATTCCTCTCGGATTAGGCTCTCGGTCCTCTTATTGCTTTCCTTTGCGACGATATAAAACCGTATGGTTTATTTAGGCTACCGTTCTTATGCTCGGCACTCTTCCTCGCGTAACAATTCGCGGCCAGGTGTCCTGTCTTCCTACAGAAGTAGCACGTCAAATTCCTTCCTCCTTCCATATGTCGAGGGATAAGAGAATGAGGAGTAAGCCTCTTATTATTCGGGCTGCTCGGTCGATGTAGATACGTTGTTTGACCAAGCCTCGCCCTCGAGCTAGTATTAGTCGTTATTCGGGGCTTTACGCTCCTTCTATACTCAGATGGGTCCTCTGACTTATTCTGGTTTCGTTGGTGTGTCAGCGTGTATTCATCCGCTAGGGTAGCCATTTCATAGCCTGTGTCGACCTGTCTTTCGTTGAGGAATGTCTTGACGTTGTCGTGTACGCACCATTTAAATTCCTCTATTAATATGAGTTGCCTTAATTTATTGTAGTCTGTTCCGATGCCTTTCGCCGCAATCCAACGGTCGAGGTGTGTTTCTTTCTGCCTGAAGAACTCGACGTAGGTTTGGTTTTCGCCCATTCTGCAATCTCTGAACCTTTGTCTGTAGGCCTCCGGTACCATTTTATAACTTCTTAAAATTGCCATTTTTACAGTGTCGTAGTTGGCGCTGTCTGTAATTGAAAGGGAAGCATACGTTTCCTGCGCTTTGCCTTTTAATACTGTCTGTAGTAACGTCGGCCACGCTTCGATGGGCCACTCGAGATTCGAAGCGATTTTTTCGAAGTGCTGGAAATATTTGTCCACATCTTCTTCGTTGAACGCGGGTACAAGTCGAATGTGTTTGGTGAGGTCGAAGTTATTTCGTTCCTTCTCGCGTCGTGTGCGTTCCTCTTCTAGTTCTTTGAAACGGTTTCTTGATTAATCCTTGCTAGTTCAATCTGGGCTTCAATTTTGAGCTTCTCTAATTCAATTTGAGCTTTCGAGAGTTCGGGCAAGTCTGACGCAAGGTCATCGAGAACACTTTTATCGAAAATGTCATTATCGACCATATCTTCTGCAACTACTTTTATCAACTGTGTCTTTCGCATGGACCGTCTTACATCCAGCTCCAATTTTAACCCTACCTCTAAAATATGGTCTTTTTTCATCTTTATCAGATCACCGAACGTGGGAGATTTTCGGAAGGTATCTATCACTGACATTTTGACTTCTCTGTCTTATGCAGTTCTATGAGTGCACCGCTCCCTACTGTGAGGTCTTATAGAAAGGAAAAATATTCTCGGAATGAGCCCCCAATTCTGTTACGAACCGACTTTCACTGGGACTGCGAAAACAGGCACGTAACGAGAATAAAAAAAAATATATATATAAAATTGCGAGAATGTCTCAAGGTTCGATAAAAAAATGGGTGAACTATGGGAAGGAAATTTCTCCAATATAAGACTCACGGTAAATCACAGCAGAATAAGCGACAAGCACCCACAAAACCAACACAACACAATTTGAAGATTTAACAACAAAATTTTATTACTACAGTAACAACTTATTTAGGGAAGAATAAGAATATATATAAAAAAAAGGCTTTAAGAACAAAAGGGGATGGAACACTATTGTTACTATGTATATATAGAAGTCCGAGACGAATCTTAACTCAAACAGATTTGCATGATAGACACATAGAGGCAAAAGAAATACGGAACTCACTGAGGGTTTAGGACTGGTTAATAATCTCTTTTTTTTTTCTTTCGTTCTTTTACTCTTTCGTTCTCTCTTTTTGCTTTCTTTCCTTTTTCTCGAAGAAGCTTGCCACAAGGAGTTAGTTTTCTGCTGTCCTTTTTCTTAGTCACATTTCGGGTGTAGTGAAACAGAACCCAGGGATGAATGTCGACGCCTTGAAGTCAAAACCGCTACTGCTATATATTCACTTTTGCAGTCAAAAACCAAAAGTCCTTCCTTGACTCTTAGGGCCGAACACGTGGATGATAAGGTCACCCAAAGTTCACTCCAAGAGTTCAAGGCTAGCTAAGATGGGTAAAAAGTGGAAAGGGGTTGACTTGCAATTCCATTTCTTGTCTTAGTCTTTTTTTTTTCTCCTTTAGCCTCGAATCATGCGTGATTAGAAAAGGTTCGTTTGGCGCCTCCTTTTCCAATTTTATTCTTCGTCTCGGAATAATACGGGTGAATGAAACACACCTTGTAATGAACATAGAAAATATATTTCTTCTATTTTTCCACCCCACGTAACAATATCAATGATCATCCTGAAATAAAAAGACCCATTTAATTATTAAAGTTAACTGAAAAAATAAGATTAACAAAACAAAGTAATTATCTTCACTATGGTATAACTGACGATAAGACCTCGAGAGAAATAGAAGAAATAAATTGATAAATAATAAAATAAATATGTAGATCTTACTTAAAATCTAGTTTTATTCTTGATACTATCGCCATTAGTTTGATAAAATTGAAAACTAGAGAAACTCGTTTTAAAAACAAAATATTCTTATTGCATGAAAGAAGACAGATAATAAATACGGACGAATGTACAAAACAAAATGACTGATGCCTTGCTGTGATGTAATGATAAGTAATTTCTTTCGATGCGAACTACTCACATTTGAGGCCCTCCGTGGTATAATAAATTAAATTTAGTAAATACTGATAGCTGATAGAATTAAGAATGCTTCAAAGAAATTAAAACGCATAAATATAAGTGACTAATATTTTTCCAACAAAAAATTTCAACATCACTTGATAAGAATTAAAAATAGATTGATAATGAAAGTAGAACCAGAATTGAGAATTGACCAAGAAAGGAAATATTTTACAGTAAAAATATAAAATATGACAGTATTTTACATTAGATCGGTTAAAATTTTGGAAAGTTATTATCAAAAAAGGGGTTTGCAAGTGTGTTTCTCAATCACTCTTTTATTATATATAGATACATACGAGGTGCATACAATAAGTTTCCAGACTTTTTTCGTATGGACACTTTTTTTGATAGTACACTCATGAAACTCTAGTCCCCTTCGAAGTAATCTCCTCTGGCTGCAATGAACTTGTTGTACCGTTCCAACAACTTCTGGAGGGCCCCATGGAAGTCATCTTGTGTGAGCATGTCAATGACCTTCGTCGCAGCCTCTTTCATCTCCTCAATTGTCTCATAACGACAGCCTCTGAGCTTAGGGAATAACCAATGGTCACAGGGAGCAAGGTCTGGACTATAGGGAGGGTGAGGAACTGTCTTGATGCCCATCTTGGTCAAATAGTCTGTGACAAGGATGGAGTTGTCGACTGGTGTATTATCCTGGTGGAAATGCCACTGTCCCGATTTCAAGAGTGCTGGCCTCTTCCGACCGAATCTCTTCCTGAACTCCCTTAAAACCTCAACATAGTAACCCTAACCCTAACCCTTTAGCCAATCAACTCTGGTGTATTAACTTCCTTACTCCTCTCACACCTCTCATCATCCCTCACAGACTCCCTGCCTTCCTTGAATCTTTTATGCTACTCAAAAACTGATGCTCGATTTATGCAAGATGATCGAAAAGCAGTCTGAAGCATTCCATACGTTTCTGTGGCATTTTTTCCAAGTTTAAAACAGAATTTTATTGCATATCGTTCTTCTAAAGTGTCAGATTGCATTTTTGAAATTCACCAGCTGTAACAATCAGGCTTTAGTAAGGTGTATTCCAATTCCTGCTGTAGCTGTTCATTTGAAACTGAAATCATAAAAATTGGTCTGTCAACTCATAACATGTAAAGCAACAACATAGTGAATTTTCAAGAGTCTACGACAATTTTAAATGCCCATACGAAAAAGTCTGCAAACTTATCGTATGCACCTCGTATATGTGAAAAATAAAATGCTCCAAAGATGTATTCGTTATATAAACATTGCCAATGTTTCGTTCTATCCGACCATTATCAGCGCAATTATAATTGTTGTTTAATCTTTCATGTGGAAAAATATTTTGAAAATATCTTTTATAAAGTATTTTTGCACTCTTCAACGCTAGTTGCATTTCAAACTAGACTGATGTCAGGGGTGTTTAGTTGCTAAATTACTGGACTACGATATTATTTTAGGGGGACTTGCACTTGTTTAGTGGATATGTTTGGTCCCCCAATTTGTAGTTGTATAGTATTTTATATTTGTTTAGTGGTTGGTTGTTTTTGTTAATATTGGGAAAAAGGCACATGAAGTAAAGATGTTATAGGACTTTACACTCCTATAAATTATTTTGGGTGGTATGCCGCTTGTTCCCACAAAGATGGCGGACGCTCGATATTCAGTCTCGGGAAACCATTGGCCATGAGAACCACGTGACATGTTTAAAACTAGGTCCGCGCGTCAATTCAAGTCCTGCGTTTTTGAGCCACCTACAAGACGCGTATTTTCTATAAATACGTCGTCTTCAAACACCCTCTTTCTCTTTGACCAAATTTCTTCGCAGCAGCAACACACTCCTTTCAGCGTGAATCAACAGGAGAGAAAAGCAACACCATGAATGGGCCTCGCAGACATTCATATACAAGGACTTTGAGACGCTTTCCCGTCTCTGAGAAACTGCCCGTTTCTAATCATAAAAAAAGGACATTTTAAACTTGTAATTCTTTTTGTAGATTAGTTGTGTTATACACACACACACACACACACACTCGAGCTCACACATATACACACACTATTAGTATGTTAGTAGAGTTAGTAATTTCTTTTAGGTATCCATGTAAATTTTATTATTTTAATATATAAATTTGTTTTTGTTCGTCGCCTTGTTTTAAATGTTTATTTTGTCCGCGCCGTTTTACAACCTTTATTTGTTTCATATCTTTTACTCATTTGTTGCATATTCTTTACTCCTTCATTTATTTCATATGCTTCATTCATTCACTATCTTTATCCATGTACCTATAATATGTGCTTATAATATGCCTATATCAAAATAAATTTAAACTAAACATCAAAACAGTCAGGGACCACAAATACATTCACTCACTCACCCCTACAATGTGTAGACGATATGAAACGGCGCGGACAAAAAGGAACATTCAAGACAAGCCGGCATAAACAAAACAAATTTACATCTCAACAATACATGCAATGAAACATATTAAAACATTACTATGGTTCTATTGCTGTTTGTGAAATAATCCTCTGTGTGTGTGTGTGTGTGTGTGTGTGTGTGTGTGTGTGTGTGTGTGTGTGTGTGTGTGTGTGTGTGTGTGAGTGAGAGAGAGAGAGAGAGAGAGTAATTAACACTAATACTACAAAAAAGGACCTAATAACAAAAGTATCCTATGCGTGTCGACTACGTATTTCTACTGTTTGTTTCTTTCTGTGGTTTGACGAAATTTCTGTTTTCGAGACTGGAAAAAATCTCACCGACAAAGTGTAACGAGGAAGAGAATGTTCGTATGTAGTATACATTTTCATGGTGGTTGGCTGTGGAAGTCGAATGTAAAAAGGAGGAAGAGTGTGTTGACTCTGTTAGTTGAAATTGAGAGAGTGAGAGTATTCTCTCTGGAAGTCACACTAGAAAGAGTGTGTTGGCCCTGTAAGTGACAATGTGAAAAAGAGAAAGAGTGTTGGAAGAAATTTCGTGTCACGGTGTAGGCTCCAAAAACGCGGACGAAATTGAAATGCGGACGTAGTTTTGAGCACTGACCACGTGGTTTTCCTGGCCAATGGGTTCCCGAGACTGAATGTTTATGTGCGTCTGCCATCTTTGTTTCGAGAACAAGTGGCATAACGTACATTTTAAATTACAGGAGTGAAAGTCCTATATCATAGTAAGCAAGTTCGAACTCCAGGCGCGTTATTGTGTTCAATTTCGGACTAATACTCTTAGAAAAGGTTCTAGATCGGACAGAAAATACTAGGGAACCAATTGATTAAGGAAGGTTTATTAACATATTCCCACTGGATACCATAAAATCGATGCTGCGACTCGAAAGGATAAATACAAAGATGTGTAGACTAAGGATATCTACATTGTTTAATCAAAAATGTATTAACGAAGAAATGCTGCTCCCCACACACAGACACGCACTATATATATATATATATATATATATATATATGTTCTTACTCATACATTTTCAATCGTATTTTCTATTTCAATAAGTATATGTCTCCAACTTTCTAAATATTTCATAAATCCAATTAAAACCCAACTTCCTCAAAAATAAAGAAGATTGTCAAAATATTTTAGGGAAAGTGGAAAAAAGTTATAGCAACATGAAATATTGCGTGCTTCATAACGGAAATATATACACATAACTCTATAAACAATTTTGTAAATTGCTAACACGCTCACGAGCACAAAGCAAATAAAATCACATCCTATGAAAAAAAAATTCGTTTGGAATGAACAACATAATTAAACTCACCACAGCATTAGACGCTTACCTACTTATTTAAGGTGAGGAATGTATCAACTAGCTAAAGAGTTGATACTGATGAAATCTCACAAACAATCTATTATATTCAAACTGTCATCTCGTCTACAACGGGGTTACAAGAGGATTTAATGTAGTAGTGAATATTAATGTTTTTAATTCTCTGATGAGGTATGAAAGTTTACCAAAATATTTGAAACTATATTTGATTAACCGACTTTTCAACAGAAAATGTAAATTTATTTTTGCAATTAAATCGTTTAGAAATGCAGACTAGAGAAGCACACAATGCTAAAGTTTTCACACACACACACACACACACACACACACACACACACACACACACACACACACACACACACAATATATATATATATATATATATATATATATATATATATATATATACGAGGTGCATACAATAAGTTTCCAGACTTTTTTCGTATAGACACTTTTATTGATAGTACACTCATGAAACTCTAGTCCCCTTCGAAGTAATCTCCTCTGGCTGCAATGCACTTGTACCGTTCCAACAACTTCTGGAGGGCCCCATGGAAGTCCTCTTGTGTGAGCATGTCAATGACCTTCGTCGCAGCCTCTTTCATCTCCTCAATTGTCTCATAACGACAGCCTCTGAGCTTAGAGAATAACCAATAGTCACAGGAAGCAAGGTCTGGACTATAGGGAGGGTGAGGAACTGTCTTGATGCCCATCTTGGTCAAATAGTCTGTGACAAGGATGGAGTTGTCGACTGGTGTATTATCCTGGTGGAAATGCCACTGTCCCGATTTCAAGAGTGCTGGCCTCTTCCGACCGAATCTCTTCCTGAACTCCCTTAAAACCTTAACATAGTAACCCTAACCCTAACCCTTTAGCCAATCAACTCTGGTGTATTAGCTTCCTTACTCCTTTCACACCTCTCATCATCCCTCACAGACTCCCTGCCTTCCTTGAATCTCTTATGCCACTCAAAAACTCATGCTCGATTTATGCAAGATGGTCGAAAAGTAGTCTGAAGCATTCCGTACGTTTCTGTGGCATTTTTTCCAAGTTTAAAACAGAATTTTATTGCCTATCGTTCTTCTAAAGTGTCAGATTGCATTTTTGAAATTCATCAGCTGTGACAATCAGGCTTTAGTAGAGTGTATTCCAATTCCCGCTGTAGCTGTTCATTTGAAGCTGAAATCATAAAAATTGGTCTGTCATCTCATAAGATGTATAGCAATAACATAGTGAATTTTCAAGAGTCTACAACAATTTTAAATGCCCGTTCGAAAAAAGTCTACAAACTTATCGTATGCACCTCGTATATATATATATATATATATATATATGTGTGTGTGTGTGTGTGTGTGTGTGTGTGTGTGTGTAAACTCTTTTTAAAAATATAATGATCAGATATAATTTTGCAAGTACACATGTATCAAATCAAACCTATATTCGGAAAGAAAAAAGAAAAATATTTTAAAAGTAAATGTTATGAGAAAGGAGTTGAACCTGGCAAAATTATTTCTCAGAAATTGAGATTATTTTCCATGAAACACGACAAAAAGTTCGGCAATTAAAATAAAGTTTTTCTGCAGCGATGCTTCATTTACTATTTGATTTTGCATGTTTGTTTTTTTTAATCTACCATTTAACCATCAACATCAAAATCATCCTCAAAGCGTACTGATGATACGGGTTACATTCACTCACTCTCGCGTCATCCATTCCTCTCATCCATCGCTCTTTACAAGTCCTTTAGACGTTTGCCGGTGTCTAGAGCTGATGAATATAAGTTTTTGCTGGTCGGTGGACACTGGTGTGTCCATGTATAGATGTCCAAAACGTTACTCATCAGTTTGTTCTTACTTCTGCAGCAGTTCCCAACAAGTCTTGCTCGTTTTATTTGAATAGTTTGTGAGATAGGAGGTTAGTGACGGTACATTTGCTGTTTTGGAGGGTGCTGCTTCCAGGATTTATTTCAAGCAATACTCAGCATTCTTTTGTAGTTCCCATCTTGATTTTTCTTTAGGCATTTCGTCAGAGTCAAAGTATTGCAACCATACATTACTACTGACACGGTTACAGCTTGAAAGAATTGAATGAGGTATTCCCGTTTTATTTTTCAACGAGAAAAAATAAATCGGGTATCATTCCAACCGATCAATGATGCCAGAAAAATTAATGCAACTATCTCATCCACTGAATAACCCCTATGAACAATGTTACGAAAAGTTATCTCATAAAATCATATCTGCACAGTAAAACAAAGGCACTGTACGTAATTGAAAGAACGTTGGTAGATTCCTAAAAAAAAACGTTAACATAGATCGTCTGCTTTGATGGCCAAGGACACAAAACATAAATTCAATACAGATGAGTGGTAGCTTCCAACATATATATATATATATATGTGTGTGTGTGTGTGTGTGTGTGTGTGTGTGAGAGAGAGAGAGAGAGAGAGAGACGGAGAGAGATAGAGATAGTAATTTATATGTAATTCTACGGACATGCATTACTTTTAGCTAAGTCAGCGCTGCTGGATCATCTGACTCATAAGTGGTGGCAAAATATTGCTGTAAAGTTGACTAACAACAGCCATAAGAAAACATTTAGTGTTTTATTCGGGTCACTAATCTTTTTATCTCAACATAACATTAAAAAAGAGAATAGCAAAACTTCCCATTTCACATTCACAATCCTTAGCACAATATCTCAAACAAGATTTATGTATGTATATGATGTATATACACACGCCTGCACACCCAGGTACCTCAACTCCCACGTGTATATAATTGATGCTGTGAAATTCTTTTGTGTTGTTGCACACTTGTTCTTCGTAAAATGTTTGCTTTCGTTATCCAAATTGATTCAAACTTTTCACATTTTTAAAAAATCCAATTTCTACAAGAGAACATGCTGCCTAAATGCACATCATATATATATATATAGAGAGAGAGAGAGCTAGAGAGAGAGAGAGAGAGAGAGTGAGAGAAGTGTTTAGGGATTGAGACGAAAGAAATACAAGTTCGTTGATAAGATATTAAGAGACAATGAACAGAAGATTAAAAGGCATTAAAAGATTAAATGGAGAGACGTAAAAATGATGATTAATCAAAATTCTTGGATTGAAAGAGCAAAAGAAATATAAACTGAAAAGTATACTAAGAATATTTTCCGTGCATTTCATATTTATTTGTAAAAACTTATTTTATGAAAAGAAATTCAAACCAAAAATTGCCCTGTCAGCTGGGGCTGTAGAATACACAGACTGCTTCTCTGCAGAAGGTTAAGACCCCACCCCCAACGAGTGTCCTGATATGACACTAAACAATCTGATGATAAGGTTCTAGTAATGCTGGAGATTTGGGAAATTTGCAATCGCTCCCAGGTCCATTCTGGCCCGGAATGGTAGCACCTGATAGGGCCCTATCTATGGGTTAAATAGAACTAAACCGAGGTTTCTTGACTTTAGTGGGTTTTTTTGCATTTAAACTACGTACTTATGCTAAACTGAATTGCTCGAAATAGAACTGTTTTGACACTTAAACTGTGTACTTATGCTAAACTGAATTATCTGAAATAGAACTTATGCTAAACTGAATTATCTGAAATAAAACTGTTTTGTGTATTGCCCAGTCGGCTAGGGCTGTAGAATACACCGACTGCACCTCTGCAAAGGGGTAAGACCCACCAATAAGTGTCCTGGATATGAAACTAAACAATCTGATGGAGAGGTTCCAGTGATTCTGGGGCTTTGGGAAATGCAGAGCACCTTTCGTTGCCATTGCTCCCAGGTCCACTCTGGCCCGGAGTGGTAGCACCTGATAGGGCCCAATCTATGGGTTAAATAGAACTAACTGCATACTTATGTTAAAATGAATTGTTTGAATTAGAACTGTTTGACTGAACTGAGTAGCTTGAAATAGAAATATTTTTGACAATTAGACTGTACTTACATTTAAACTACGTGTTTATGCTAAACTGAATTGTTTGAAATGGAACTGTTTTTGACATTGAAACTCTACTTACACTATGCGTTAACAAAATCTGTACTTGTACTAAACGGAATTAACTGAATTAGAACTGTTTGAATAAACTGAATGACTTGAAATAGAAATGCTTTTGACATATAAACAGTATACTCATACTAAACTGAATTGTTTTTAAATAGAACTATTTGCATAAAAATAGATTTGGCGTTAAATAACCTACAAAGATGTCATAAAACCCAACCAGCCAATCCAACCAAAAAATATTCTTTCGTAAAAATAGTCAATAAATCTTTTCCATTTATATAAATAATGCTATTCTCAAATCTCATTTCATTTGTTCTCTAATTTCTTCTTTCTCTAATAAAACATGTTCACTTCTTTATTTAACTTTATGACCGAGAAACCCAAATGAAAATATTAAGCGAGAAGGAATTAAGAAGAAAGAGTGTAAAAGAGGAAAGAATTTTTTGTTACAAACATTACAAGAGAATAAAAACTTCACAGAAGAGCAATTGAAAAATAAGATATTGCTTATAAGAAGACAAAAGTACTTTAAAGAAAAGGTAAACAGCCATCAGGATGATGCAGTCAAGCTTTATTAACAGTCCTTATATTTTTTGGCATTTGGAAATGAATTCCTACATTGTTGTCAAAAAGGAAAAGTTAGCCTCCTCTCAAATGTAACCCAATCCAGTTTGAGAATACTTTTTGATGGAAATCTTCACAATTTTAAATTCTTTCACAGAAACATTAAAAACTACACTTGTGCTTTTCTTTTTCATTGTCTCATTCGAAGCAAAAATAATGACATTCAAAAGACGAGGATCTTATTCTTTCACTGATCAGAGAAAGGTTAACTACACAACTCCAACTTTTCAGCCGGAGAATGAATGACTTTAGTGATGTGAATTAACCCTTGTGCAGACAGAGAAACATTTTTGTCATTTTTGTCTAAATAAGGCACTTTTCTATTGATTACTCCTTGATCAATTCAATGTTAATGTAAAGAATCACCGCTAGGAGATCCCTTTCTGGTGTAGGATTGTGTAAAGGTTGTTTTGCAAAATCTCATAATTAAAAAGGAGTGCTTTACCGTTTTCGTGCAATTGTACTATGACACACAATTTCTGATCAAATTACCATGTTTTTTTTTTAAATATGATTAAGTGATTTGTTTGAAAATACGCTCTATTTGGGAAATTTTCTGAAAATAATTCACCCACCCATCAAAGATTAAAAATTAATCTGCCTGCGAAAGTGTTAATCATTGCAAAACTGGATGGAAGCCTCTGAAAATGTACAGTTATTATCTAATGTGATGAATACCATACAAGATGTTTTCCACCTCATAGTCCCATGTACACATATAAAAATGTGAATTTTGTGCACTTCAATAAACCGTTGCTGCTTGGTAACTGGGATTTTATTTTTGCTAAAAATTCAGATATTATGTGGTACAATTTTCCATCTAGTATCGAAAGAGCTGTCTTACTTGGTTAAAATTTTTCTGCCCATGAGAAGGGATAATGTAATTAGCTATATAAACGTATTTTTTATCTGTACTGTCATTTGGATTTAATATGAATTTAGGTGGGTAAGTAAAATAAAACATAATGGAGCTTTCAGAATATTTGTTTGTAAAAGAGTAACTATGCAAGATTTTTTTATAGTTTTTGAGTGTCTGTAGTCCTATCACTAGGATGACCGCATACGTCTCCTGACTGGTTGCTTTGAGAATATTTTCTGTGCGCGCGATCTGCTTTTAGAGGTCTGGAGGGGAATGGACGCAACTTGTTCGGAACGTCTAATAACGGATCTGATGGTTGATAGGAATGAATTGCCGAAGACGTTGGCAACTTCAAGAACAAAACAGGCTCTCCGTTAACAATAACAATATTTTTGCAACCATATACAAAAATAAAAGAAAGTTTTGCATACTACGTCAGTAAAAGAGACACAAAAAGAATTTGGTTGACGTCTTAGCTTTATGCTTATAAGCATGGATTTTTTCAGCGGAAAAAGTGATCTTGGTACTTAGAACTTTGGAGGTCTGGAACTCTGTTTTCATCAAAGTTTTCTTTTAACAGTAAGGTCTTCTTCCAGCGGTAGTTTTGGAGTTTTGTCTCCTCTCTTGGTCTCACTTTCATTAGAACAATCTCGGAGCCCATACTTTATAAAAGAAAATTGTAAATAACATACCTATATAAATATTTTATATACATACCTATGGTCGATTCGTAACTATACACATGAGTATACACACATGCGAACACATGAGTATACTGTAGTATACTGGTGATCCTGTTTCACCGAACAGCAGCAGCAGGTCCTTTCTGCAGCAGCCCCTTGAGGTCACGTGGCGTCCATTATAAAAAAGAGCCCCACTGGAGATTCTCTCTCCTTTCGTTCCAGTCCCATAACTGTTAGCATCTGGTACTTTTCGTAGCAGCCCCTTGACGGTATACGTATTTTGGTACCTTCCACCACCCGGGACCCAAGAGCGACGAACGCATGTGCTAAGTTAAAAGGAACAGGACACACGGACAGTTAAGTTCCAGCGGGCATTTTATCTGCAAACTCACTTCACCAACTACTTTACTCACTTTACCAACTACTTTACTCACTTTACCAACTACTCAACCTACTTCACCCACTTTATCTACCTTTACCTTCAACCTTACAACATTCACAACAAACCAAACCATATTTTACATCTTGAACACTTCAATGAACTCTCTTTTGTGAACTCTTACAATTCGTTGTTTATTCCATTTTGTGTAAAACCCTCTTTATTGTTGTTGTTGTTGTTGTTGTTGTATATAAATTTTGTTGTACGTACAAGTCGTTCGTCCCTTTCTTCAAAAGCTGTCACCAATTCCCTACTGCTGTTGAGTATGGTTTATTCTTTTACAAAACGAAGGAATAAACCGGGCTTTTCGGGGTCTATAAAATTCCCCATAATACACACATGCGTACACGACACTTATTCATATATCTACCGTGATATGCACAGAAACGTACATAAACATAATCACACTCATAACTCACATACTCAACGTATGCTTACACATGGGAATATGTCTAGGCCCATAACACACACACACACACACACACACACACACACACACACACACACACACACACACACACACACACACAAATACGTATATATATACCCATGGTCAGCTCGCAACCACATACACACACACATGTGTATATATATATATATATATATGTATATATCTTACTCTTTATACTATCACATCAAAGGTCCATACAAATATATTCCATAGGTTATAAATAACTTTATTGATATTATTACAGAAATACTAGACTAAGTATAAAGTTTTTCAATATTTTAGTAACGTCAGGTATAATTCGGAAGCTCCGAGTGCTTTTACCAAGGCCGTAAAGAAGCTTAACTACACTGGACTGTGAGATACTAAGCTCGCTTGATATTTTCCGGGTACTTCTCGTCGGATTTACCTGTATGGCTCGGAATCTACGTTTTTAGGTTTATCTGACCTCTTTTGATTGTCGAGGTTCTTGCAACCCGAGAAAATTTTTTTAAAACCATCTGGTGACTGTACTATCAAATACACCTTAATAAAAAAAAAAATGTTTTAGTTGCACCTGCAGCGTTATGTCCCATTTCGAATTCGTAAAGTATTAGTAACCGACTTAGATTATGTTGCTCGTTCATCATCTGTGAAACAACCGACCACAGCATGTACCATCTACGGCTTGAACAGCTTAGACCACATGATAAATGCGCTGCAAACTAGTACGTTGCAAAATATTGCAAAACTTTTGACTCACCTTAGTATTTAGAAAGAGTAATAAAGATATCTTACTGGTTAGTGTTTGTGGAATTTCTACTCGTTCAAGTTGAGTAAAAGTGACGCAAAGATAGAAATGCATTCTTATTCAACAAATACACCATACAATGTTTGTTCAAACAGTAACGAGACTGATGCTGTATTTACTAAGACAGAAAAAAAAGCAAAAAACAATGAATGAATCGTTGTCTTTTAAAGAATCCCTTTCACGTTCAACACATTTGTTCCAGTGAGTTTCCATTGCTCGAAGCACTTCTTGATATGTTCCATTGTATTTCTTTTAAGACACGTGCTTAAATTTTAAGATGAATTTACAGGTTAGTAAAAAAAAAGTTGCATGGAACTAATCCTAGCAAGTATGTCAGAGTGCTGCATTTTTAGGGGTGGGGGTAGGGGAATTGCTTGGTTGTTAGCCAAAAACATTTAATTCCAAACTGGCATCAACTCAACGTGTCGAAATTTTGACATCGTTGCACATTTTATTGAAATTTAAATTTTTTAAAATTAAACCTTCAGTTTTGACACTTTTTTAATCTCAACTCGTATATATCACTATTTTCATCTGTAAACGAATTTGCTCTTTTTAAGAAAAGAATTTACGGAAATTAAACTAGTTCATATGCATCGCTAGCAGTATCTTATCTACAGAAAGCAATGTCAACATATGCATAGGAAAGGTATGGACTACTATTTACAGGTTATCGACTATATGGAAATCTAATCTCTCTGAAAAATAAATGGGAATTCTTCCAAGCTACAGCTGTGTCAGTGCTGCTGTAAAGTTCCACCTCTGGTACTCTAACAAAACGCCTGGGGAAATAAACTAAATGGGAACTACATAAAGATGCTGCGTACTGTTTTGAGCTAATATTGGAAATAACACCCTACAAAACAGCGGCGCTACGGCCAATTATCTCCCATCTCTCAAACCATCCAAGTAAGAAGAGCCAGACATGCTGGCCAATACCCGAGTTTAAAGGACAAGGCCAATACCCGAGTTTAAAGGACAAGGCTGTTTGCATTTCACATGGCGATAATATCTTTGGGAAAAGTACGAATTCAGCTATTCTCCCTCTAGCTAGGGGTAAATTGTAGGACAGACTGTGCCCTTTAACCTTGGTATGGTAACAGATCTTGGAAAAGGAAAACTGAATTCAAACCTATTAAACTCAGTTTAAAATGTTGGACTTGTATCGCATCTTGCTCGTGGGGAAAGGTTAGATAAATACATGCCTTGTCGATATAAGCTGAAATGTAAAAAAAAACCAAAAAAACAGCAGTTGGTTGGATGGTTGCGTCCTGGTTGATTTTGACCTGTCAAGAGTTATTTCATACTTAGATATCTCACTTGAAGAAAAATATTAAGTCGGATGACTTAAATGTGATATAAAGAAGTAATATAGCTGTGATATCTCTGAAATATGAACAGAATCTGAAATCTTTTGAATTTGAAATATTCTTTGAATTCTTAAAGATTGTTCACTATCTCGGGAGTTACAACTGCCATTATGTTTTGTTTTGTTTTTTCGCCCAGACAGCTATAGCAAGGTTATACAAGGAATAGATTTATGTCGGGCAGGTATCAGTTGCACATGAATTCTAAAGGTATCTTCCGGTGATGAAAGAATAAGAGAGCCGACAACAGCTAAAATGGTTACCAATCAATTGAAACAGAACATTGTATCAAATAACATCCTTATTCAGGCTGGTGTTGATCAACCGATCACTCAATGCAATGCACAGTATACACCTGTGAAGGAATAGTGTTGCTTGTGCGACGGTCATTCAATAATTAAAGGGAATTTTGCCCATAGGGGTTGATATTTGGAAGCACTGTTTACAGTTGCACTTTAAAAAAAAACCCCACTTATATTGGGTCCTATGATGTCCAAGAAGACTGCCAGTATGACCTTTTTATTGACCACTTCACCTGGGACTTTTTCTTTGTGTCAGTGTGTTTCCATTTCATAGACTGTCTTTTCCCTCTGGTTTATAGTGATACTATTTACCAACCCCTCCGCTCAGGCAGGATATGACACAAGGTCAATTTTTAAGCGGAGTTTAACAGGTTTGAATTCAGAGTTTTCCTTCTCTTAGACTAGTTGCTTAACCAAGGCTGAAGAACCTAGTCTGTCCTACTATTTACCCATAGCTGGAGGGAGAATAATTGGATTCATACCTTCCCCAAGGGTATTAGTGCTATGTGAAATGCAATCAGTCTCGTCCAGGATTTGAACTCGTGTCGCCGTGTCCATTTCCTACGACGATAACGACTACACCACGGGCACCTCCATAATATAGTTTATAGTGATAAACCCATGTTTAACTCATTTGTAAAATTAAGAAAAACATACTTCTCCGTGCACATTATGCATTCTTCTGTAGATTTTATTTAGTTTGCACTCCTCAGCTACCAAAAGTTTTATGACAGAGGACTGTTCAAGTCTGTAGCACTATTTGACTTGCTGCCATTTTGAATTGCTTCAAAACAAGTTTGCGAGATTAAAATGATATGAACTCATAAGTGGTGTACTCCTGTGGACCCCCTCACGTGGACAAGCAAATGCAGGACGTCCAGCTTGAACCTACATATAACAGCTCAGTGCCGATACAGGAAGAAGCTTTGAAAACCTACCGGAAGCGATCAATGATAGAGAGGGTGGCGGGAGAGGGTCAGAGTGATCCGTGTTGATGATGATGAAAATAATATTTTCTATAAAAATTCCAAACAATGGAGAGTTTACATGCATTTATGAAAAAATTTCTAAAACAAACATTTTTTCCAAAAATTCTCCTCATTTATAGAATGACTGCGTATATTGTTTCCTCGAAAAGAATTGATGCAAGACAACAACGTTGGATTAACAACATATTTTATTGTCTAAGTAAGCTTAATGGGATGAATACAGAATTAAATAGGCTACAAAAAAAGTTTATAAAGGGTTTCATGAAGAAATGTCTTTAGCGTACGTATGTGTTTAAGAAATGGAAATTATGGGGAAAGACTTACATATTTTAAAAGTGCATTGTTCTATGGTGTCATGTTCCATGCGACAGAAATTTTGGCGGCGACGAAAATATCCCATGTTCCGAATGACAGAATCTGGTCTGCTGTTAAGGCTTGCTTGCGTCTATGTACTGCTTTGATACCACTGAGCGCTCACTTGCATGAGCTGTGGCAGACAAGAGATAGTCTCCCACGCTGCATTCCACAAGGTTTCGTAGTCGTCGATTAGGAAAGGTACCATTATTAACATTATGGTATCATTTATTGTACCTCATCCTAGCTAGAGAACATCCCAATATTTAAGTCTGGAACACTTTGTTTAATTTGCCATCATTTTTAAATAGCCTCAAAACAAATATTTTGCGAAATTGAAATAATGTTTTCTATAAATCAATTCTAAACAATGCAGAGTTTACATTTATTTGTTGCCTTCTCAGACAAGACATGTTATCGGCTCAATCGCTCATACAGACGAGTTTGTGAGGAGGAAACTACTGGGAGCTATGTATCCAGCGAGTCAGCAGAGTGTTTTGTAAACTGGTTGTAATTCTGTAATGGTGTATTCTATTGAAGCTCACAAGGGCTCTCATGAAACTAGAGTATTTTGACAGATCTTGTGAACAGTTTGCACTCGTCTTTGCTCGTTTCAAATGTACATCGGGCAATTTATTATATAATGTATTCAAAACTGCAAGTATCTCTGTACAATAATTATATATATGTATCAAACCTGCACATGCAGGATTCGACATAAGTTCTATATTTCAAGCGAAGTTAAAAAGGTTTTAAATCAAGATTCTTTGCTCCTATACCAGTTACCATACCAAAGTTAAAAGGCAGTTTGCTCGACTATTTACCCTTATCTTGAAGGAGAATAGCCGAATTCGTACTTTTCCCGATGGTATTATCCCTGGAGGGAGGATAATTGGATGCACACCTTTTCCAAGAGTTTTAGTACTATGTGATATGCAAACAGTATAAAAATTTATTTCTAACAAGGAAACAAACTGATCACGTGTGGCATTTAATTCGGCCAGAGTGGAAAAGGCAGAAGTAATCCCAGACAATACGTCACTCAAGAAGCTATCTCCCGCTATTTGTCGACAGTTACTTCTAAGACCCTTGGTACGAACATGGGAGCCGGTCTGTTAAGGCAGGAAAAAGATAGCTCGCAGAAAAGTTTCATCACTCGCGTTTGAATAAGTATTCAAACAGGCAAGAAGCTTCCCAAGAAATTCAACTAAAAGTCAGCCTAAAGATAATTTTAGTGAAATTCAACTAAAGTCAACCCAAAGTCAACTCTACTGAAATTCAACTGAGTTAACCAAAAGACTAAAATTCAACCCGAGAATTCTACTGAGAGGCAACTTCACAGAAGACTCAAAATTAAACAAAAGAATAAAATTCAACTCGAGAATTCTGCTGAAAGAGAACTTTACAGAAAACTCAAAATTAAATGAAAATTGAAACTCTTCGACGTAACTAAAAAGAAAAAAAACCACTTAGATTCAAAGAACTTTGTTTTTCGGATTCTCTCAGAAGTTCTCGCAAATCACACTAAAATTTGCAAGGCTTTATCCTTTCCTTTCCTTTTGTATAAAATTCGTATATTTGTATAAAACCCTAAAAAACATTACCCCTTTTAATTTTAAATTTGGCTTTTAGTATAATCATCTTCATATCAAATTTTGGTTTGGTTTGGTTTGGTTTGGTTTTATGGCATATGAACCATTTTAGGTTATTTAATGCCAAATCAATTTTATACACATAAACAGTTCTATTTCAAACAGTAATTTAGCATAAGTACCATTTCCATTTACTCTCAGTAAAATGTAAAAACAGTTCTATTTCAAACAATTCAGTTTAACATAAGTGCGCATTTCAAATGTCAAAAATAGTTCTTCGTAAGATGGTTTGTTTTTATGTCATATCAAACATTGCAAATTGTTCAATGACAAGCCCTGTCTAGATTTATCTGCACATACTTTGTGATCGTTTTTATAATAACATTTTAAATAAACCTGAGCTTATTTTCCTTCGGAGTTTAAAGATTGCAAGCATTTCTATCCAGTATAAATCATTCTATTTACTTTTCCTCATTTGTTTGCTCACAGTTAAATTATTACGAGAATTGCTATGTAACAGTAAGAATTTAGCATCAGTCATTTGTTTGCACACATTTAAATAAATACGTATAATATGTAAGAGATGAACAATTTAGAAAGATAATTGAGCTTAAAAGTTTGCCCATAGTTAAGTGGTTTCAAGTATTGTAGTTATTGATTATTTCTTCAAGATTAAGGCTGGCAACTACGTGGTCTGTATCGCTATCCATACTTTCTATACTATAGGTCCTTTGTAGAGGTTTTGTTGATCCCTGAGCATTGGATTGTTTGGTTCTTATAGGCGACTTTGTGTTGTATAGCCGTGATACATATACAACTATACACATATACAGGCGGAAACAAAATCAACACCAATAACGAACGAACACACTTCTTTAGAAAAATATACCTCTCACACTTTATTCGAAATGGTTCCGAAAGGGTTACGAAAGGGTTATGAGTGAGAGGTGAGTTGGAGACTGAACAGAGACTGCAACATATTGACCCCCAGTTCCTCTGTCTTTAACCGCACTTTTTTCTCGTTCTGCTGGGCTGCTCAACTGGGGGCCCTGACGGCCCAGTCCTCTGCTGAGAGCTGGTTCTCTCTGCCTTGAACTGCAACAACTGACTCCAAACTAACTCGAACTATCTGTGGCCCCGGGTTATATGATTGTTTGACACCCAACTGCTTCTTGTGGGCGTCACATCTGCACCCAATTCAACCCGTCCACAGTCAAGGTTATACCCTGATATCTTCGACCGGATGCACCTGTTCCTTGATCGATGGCTGGGTCGGAGGTCAGTATGTTACATTTGTTTTTGAGGGTATTTTGAATGTACTTCCTGGTCTTTCTTTGTTCCCTTTTATGTTCATCTGTATTTTCGCAGCTTAGCTAATGGGAGCTTGTGATTTTTGTTTTAGCTGTTTAGGTCTTATGGCAGACAAGATTTTTTGTCTGTCTTTAATGCTTTTTGGTGGACGGATTGGTGACTTATGTAACGGTTGTTTTGTTGGAGATTTTGCACTTTTAGGAGCAGTTCGTGTTGGAGTAATAGATACTACGTGTGTTTTTGTTTACACTATAACATTAGATCTCTCCCCATTTCCAACTTGTTCCTGAGCTGGTGCTTAGTAAAATTCGGCCGAGTGTAGTTTTTTCAGGTGCCCCTGAAACTTTGGCTAATCATTGGCTTCCAACTGGATCAATTTCTCCACGAGTGTTCTATATTTGTTGTCATCATTGGTTCTATCCGCCATCCGTACAACAGAGGCATAGCTGCTTTCTCCCATGTTGCTCGCTACAATTCTCCTTGCTTCCAGGAAATACACATTCCACTTGTGTTTCACCTCAATTATTTCTTTTTCTTTTTTGTAAACAACTCAAGATCTTGCGTAAGCCGGGTGATCTTGTCGGTAGTTTGCACCTGTAATTTCTTTCAAGCAATCTTACTGCACGGGGTCCGATTCCTTTTCACCGCATTTCGCACATGCCTGTCGTCCATATTTTTGGCATTTGAATCATCTCAGGGGAGCTGGGACGTACTACTCAACTCTCACAAGACAATAGTCGATCTTCACCTCCTTGTGAGTACGGGGTTGATTAAATTTCAGGATGTAAGTGTTGATTTGGATTCGTTGTTCACCTTTTCTGATGGAGATTCTTCTTATATTTGTAACTCCCTGTTTTCCTAGAGCTGATGCAATCTCATCTTCTGTACCCAATGCCAACTCCCTTCTTCTGATAACTCCCTGGGAAATGTTGAGTTTCTCATGCAGGTAAGCTCTGCATTTCGTCATATGAAAGGTTTTTATTTTTAACGTTTTCTGCCTGTCTCCGGCTGTCCACATCGACAAGCAAGTTGGCATTCTTTGTTTTCTTAACAGTTTTCGGACTAGCCCTTGTAGAGATTACTTTTTCAATGGGGAAAGGCGAGAATTTGCCTTGTCAGACCTCCTCCAAAGATTCAAGAACAATGAATCTGGGGAAGTTTTCTGCCTCATTCTCCGAGTCTGATTCTGACAGGTTTCGTTTATTTTCTTTTATTTGAAGACGCCATATATGCTGTATATTTTTCGCTGACCCTGCTCTCCACCACCTACCACAGAGTCCAACTTGTGTTGGGAATGAACCAAGGGGGTAACCCATTCGCCTTGGTTGAGACGGGGATACACGACCAGGATACTCGAGTTGAGGGTAGGTTTCTTAGCCGTTGGCAGTTTCAGGTTCTCAGCACTGCTCAAATTCGTATACTCTCAACGCAATTGACCCTCAGCCACCACCTTCTAGTATCAAACAGATAAGGGATGGGAACTTGCTGCAAGTGCTGATTTAAAAGTATGGTCGGGAAAAACATAGCTGCTAGGGCTTGACATGACCAGCCGATTGATCGGATCAGGCCTATCCGACCGCCCGTCAGACCAAGTAAGGGCCAAAGTGGTTTGTTGCAAGACATTGACCACTCTGTCGCCGGATCAATGACTGCTCAACCACCAGGACCCCGTCCTAGCGCCTTACGGTTTGCCACCCACGGTCAACAGGTGTAGTCAGCGTATTCTACAACCACAGCCGACAGGGCGGATCAAATTTTGTTTTGATACTTTAAATTTCTTTTAACAGTCTCGACCAGAATTTGAACTCAGGTAGCAGTGTCCATTTCCCTACGACGGTTACTATTATACCAGGAGCGCCTCTGTATAAGAATAAAGCATGGAGTATTGCACCCTTATACAATAAATATAGGCATACGTTAATCTTAAACTGATGGGCTGTACGGTATTTCTCAGGTAAGCCACGGATATATTTCTGTAAATTTGATGTCCACTAATGAGTTTGGCCTTGGACTCATAAGTAGATAAATCCCAATCTGCTTGCCATATATCCTGATGGTGATGGTTTCTTCTTACAATGTAATGCTATAACCCCACCATGCGTGGGTGAGACGAACTTGTTTCCAGGAACACTCGGCTAATTTTCAGGTACTCCACTTGCTCCTGCACCCATCAAATTTAAACCCTGATCAGCATATATGAGACATGTAGGCATCACTAAATTCTCGACAGCCATGCCCAACAATATAACTAAGTTATATTTTGGAATGTGCCTGGATAAATGTATATCCCCGTAACGACATCCAGCACATCGTAAACTACTTAATAGCCTTCGTTATTCAGGTGATGGGCAACAACACAGGTTTTTAGCTTGCTATTCCTAATTTGTTCTTTCGGTTTAAATTTAACGATTTTTCAGATCTTTACTTATCTTATTCTTTTTTCTTATAACACTTTCGTTAAAATTTTACAATTCCTTATTTTAGCCTGATTTGCAATCTGATAAGATTTTCACTACGTCAGCAAAACAAGCAAATGAAAATAAAATTATTACTCTTCTTGCCACTTACGAGGGTGGGTTGAAAAGTTCATAGGCTGAAAAGTTCCTATGATGACGTCATATCTACTGCTGATGACATTTTTGACCCATGGAATCCAAGCACAGCAATACCCATGGAATAGTGTGTTGACTGCAAACGGACCTATGTTGAAAAATAAACCTCATTCGTCACATTCTAAGAAAATATTTTGGTCAGCTAATGAACTTTTTAGCCGACCCTTAAGCAAGTCTTTGACGTTTACCAGCTAAAATCATTATTTTTTTTCAATAATGTAAAAACATTTGCTTAAAACGGTTAATATGAACAATATTTTTGATGAAACCTTTTTGATAAAATTGAGTTGAAAGAAACTAAGGATATAATCTAGTATATAGTGTAGGTTAAAAGCGCAGTATCGCTAACCCGAACATTTTTAGACTTCATTTTTCCATTGCAGGTATCATTGGGGAACGAGAAAAGTGTTGGTGAACGGCCCAAATCCTAATTCACTTTCGACCTGGAAAAATAATTTCACTATAAAACTGACACAAAGAAAGATAAAATTAACTATCACAGGTTACAGCACTTTTCATAGACTTTAGTTGTCAGTTATTTGCAAGCAAACAAGACATCAGTCTACGCTTACACTTGCGGTATTATTCATCTGCAAAAAAGTAATAATTCGTATACTTAATTCTAGACTCCTACGTATGCATGTTTTTTTTTTCTTTATCTAACAAACCCAAATGTAATTCGAAACCACCGTATCGAAAAAAAATATTTCTAGAAACAATTATTCAATGGGAAAAAGAATTCGGTATAGTATTTATAAGAAATTAGAAAAAGCGACAAAAAATGTGCTATAATCTTTACTTATTTAGATAATCAGTGGCGCGTTTGATTTATTTCGGGAATAAATCCTATGAAGGTGTAGGTTTTGTTTAAGGCAAATTTTATCTGCACAAAGAGCAGGGCATCTCAAGTGGAAAATGAGGACGAAAAAAATGAAAAAAGGAAGATAATAAAATGTGAGTGGAAAAAAACTGCGATAAGTCAAGAAGCTGAAAACTGCAGGAGAGAGAGAGAGAGAGAGAGAGAGAGAGAGAGAGAGAGAGAGAGAGAGAGAGAGAGAGAGAGCTTTTCACGTCCGGGATTTAAGAAAAATAGTGTGACGACAACAAAATGACTTTTCAAATGAGGCATTGCAAAAATTGTCATTTCGTAATTTACTTAGCTTTTTAATGGGAAGTGGCACAAGGCCATATGAATGGGGCACCCAAGGAGACTTGAACTCACTTGTGAGGGTTTGCTCATCTAAACTTATAAACCATTACACCACCCAAAGCGCCCCCAAAATTGTCATTTATAAGTATATAGATATACAAGACATATATACCTATTTACATAGATTGATAACTCTGTTACGTCACTCAAAAATGGGTTTACCCAAACTTAGCGAAGCCGAGGCGTTTTGTGCTAAGTAACTAAACTTGTTTCTCATCGACTGGAAGCTCTCATTCTACTTCTACTGTAGGGGTAGTTGGTTGTGAAAGGCCTTGCATTATCATATGTAGTGGGTGGAGCGCTGGCAAGAGAGCTCGCTAGCACAGCCCCCAAGCCCTGATGCATCTACCACTCTATCTCCTCCCCTCATGAACTTTGAATGAGTGTTCATATTATAGTTGTTGCTGAGTTTCATACTGTTTTTTTTCCGGATAGCTACCATTAAGCACGCGCCTTGTCTTCCCTGCGCAACTAGCCTGTTTTGATACAGCTTGTATTGTCGGCTGTTGAGAACACCCAGGTAAGTTACGGACAAAGCTCGCAGCATTTCTTCACGTCTTTACTAATGCTACTATTTATTTGTTAAAACTAATTATGATATGCCATATTTCCCCCTTGAATTTGAAAAAAGTTGTGGTAAATTCTTAATTTGCGTCATTCGAAGTTAATGGGAGTGAGAGAATGAAACGAACCCGACTCATTGACTGGAAAAATAATTGTAAATATTGACATTTAAATGAAAATAAATCAAAATGACATTAATTGTACTCTTCAATTATTGATATTCTTTTAGTTTCTAAATTTAAAAACCTAATAAGTAAACGCTTATATCTAAGCAAAACAATAGATAAAAACTTTTTCATCAGCGACTCCCGAGATTTATAGAAAACTTATATTTGTACAGTAAAATCTCTTGAAATACTTTTAGTCCTACTTGAAAGCGCCGTGTGGAACGAGAAAAGTTTTGATTACTTAAATTAAATTTTTCTTTTCCCTGTTAATATTTACATCGGAAAAATAAGTTCTATAAAAGGTTCGGGTTATCCATACCTTGTTTTTTAACTTTGTCTTTATCATTAAGTGCTGGATTTTTAAATTACTTGTATGCTGTCCTCTGATAAATCTTAATCCAAGTTAAATGCTCTAACTTTTTTTTTTTTTTTTTTTTTTACTCTTAAAAATATTTTGAATGCATGAACTTCGCAGCAAGATTTTTAAACACAAGACAACTTTTACTCTTTTGAGTTGTACTCACTAAATTGTGTGTATGAATTTTATGGCCTATCAGCCTTCGCGGGTTATTTAATGCCAAATTCCATTCAATTTTAATCATTCGTTTGCACAGCGTTAAATAGTTTCAAGTATTGCTATTTAACATTACTAATTCTATTAATCAAGTATTCCTATAAAACTTTATATTAATCTTTCGTTTGCAAACAGTTAATTTGTTTAAACGGTCCCATTTGACCCACAGACGGGACCCTAGAAGGTACTACTAGTCTGGGTCAGAATGGATCACGGAGTAAAGACAATGAAGGGGCACTCCGCATTCCACAAACCTCCAGAACTTGAACCTCACCATCTGATGGTTTAATGTCACATCCAGGGCACTCGTTGGTGGGGTCTTGCGCTTCTACATCCCTCCCCCAACTGACTTTGTGTATGTGAGATATATATATATATATATAGATAACTTTTCAATACTTTTTTTATATGTACTCTAAGGACTAAAAAACTGAAATTTTTCAAGATCTAAGACTGTCTTGTAATGATATTTGGAAACTGTTCTGTTTTCCTTTTGGCAATAAATGAAAATAGTTCTCTCTAAACCACTTCTATCTCCACAAACTCTTATTCTGTATTGTTTGAATTTATTTTGTCTTTTCCGACTCTTCCGAGATTTCTTTTAAGGTTCCGTCGGAATTCATTAAAACGAAATTTTAGATGCTCATACATCCACAGTTATCAAATCACTTATCGCAAACAAATATATAGGCCCTTACCCGACTCTAATATTAATCAATGTTACAATTCCACTTTAACATTTGCATTAACTCAGTAATTCACAAACTATTTACCACTTTCACTATTAGAACTTACCCATCACAACAGCATTCTTTGCAGTTCTTTTATTACTTACTTTCCATATCAACACCAATTAATTCTGGATAAAAAAATTAAAAAGAACTTTTGAGAGATTTTGATATGATCAACCCCCTCATAGCCAAGAGAATTTCAAAGCAAGGTTAACTTCTCTATAGAGTATTCTACGCTCCTCAAATCTCTAGAAGAGAACCTCACAATCAGATGCACTTTAATGACATACCAAATATATTCACTGGGGGTTATTAGCCCTTGGCCAGTTTCACTTTAAATATTGCAGAATTGCTTTCAATTATACGTCGCAAATTAGTGGGTTATTTTGCAAGATTTTCTCTGACGTTATAAGAATTTATACTGGGTTCTTTTCAAAAAAGAAATAGTTCCGTTCGCAGTTCAAGTCCATAGTTAAAATCTGTAAACTTAATGTTTACAGATACTTGCATTTGGTCATTCATCCGACAGTGGCGACCAAAATACTAAACTCTTTTTCAACTTTTTTTTGCACGTGGTTTCAAAACACTAACCTTATTAGTCTTCTATTTGTTATATAAAGAACAAAATCCTGCTTAGCTTTCAACTCAAAATAGAGCACTTTCTTTTTTTCTTAATTTTTTTAACCCTTTTTTTTTTTTTTTTTTTTTTTTTTTTTTGGAGTTTATATATATCTCAGATCTTTTATCTCTTTAAAACAATCTTGATTTTCTGGTTTATAAACAACGCCTCAAAAGATTTTTACTGAACTAGAATAAAAAGTTTTTCGAGAAAATTTTTGATACTCTATCGATGCTTTACGTAAAGCATTTGTAATGTATCGCATTTAAAACGGACTTTGCAACATTGTCCCCATAAAATACCCATAAGTTGACATTGAGTTCTATATAAACTCCAGTCTTACCACATTAGTCCCAACCAGCAGCTGATAGCTCATAAATCTGAGCTTGCTTGCCAAACTGATACAAATCCACGTATAAGTTATAAAGCCGACAGTATCAGCATTGCTATTCTTGTAACAAACGTTTTGTGTATCTTATATTCTGATCGCCTTGTTTCTATTTTGAGATACCTTATTCTATTGCTCACAGACTAAACGTTACCCTGGTTGTAGCTAATTCGAGTGAAAATATGATTAGGCTTGGTGAATATGAAGTATGCTATTGCCTTCTGCAAATTGTTTTTCTTCACTTTTTTACTCTATAATTATTTTGAAACTAATTTACATTCATATATACATTAAACCGACTGAGAACGTAATCACTGAAGAGCAATAGTTCATGAGACAATTTGATCATTTAGAATTGATATTTCTCGGGTATGTAAGAAATGCAGCTTAAATATGATCGATATTCCGAATTCCCACCGATTACTAATAAAAAAATGACTATTAGTTTGGCTCTAATTCCAAGTTAAAATGAAATCTGAATTATAAAGTGAGCTTTTAGAAATGAGTGTATCAAAACTTTATTTGCTTATTCATCAACCGTAAAAACGAAAACAATTTTCACAATACCAGAAGCGAGGGCACCTAGTAAAAAAATCTCTTACTAGTAATGGTTTGATATCTTGTATCCCTAACCCTTTCACAAAGTGAAGTATCTGTAAAAGATTATGACCTACTCTCTACTCCAAGAATGCTGCTCGAAAACTAAAAACGTTTCGAGAAAGTTGTAAAGTATGTAAGAATAAACTTAAACATTAGACAATGCTTATAAAGAAGCTTATTGTTTATAGAAAATAGCACTAAATCTATTGGTTTATAACTTGAACTGAGTACATTTACCCAGTGGTGTAATCATACGGGAAATAATGCCTATTTCGTCCCTGTCTAAACATTTGACACTCATTTTTTATTTTTTTATTCTAAGGTAATTGTATCATAAAATCAGTTCATGGTTTTTCCACTCAATGCTCCGAAATAAAGAAATGACTCTTTAAAATTTCAGATTTTGCACGAAATTCTTGACTACTTCCCCTGTATACGTAGATGTCTTACTACCAGTACCTTTTCAGTGGTTCCCGATTTTAAGGGTTGCTCAGATCACGGTGCTCTTTCTGCCACACCGTAGATATGCTTCTTCCATTACCTATTTGAATTGTACTTCTCCAGATGACGTTATAGAATACATCGTCTAGGCTTCTCTTTCATATCTGATTGAACGCCTCTACTTATACAAAATACAACCCTGTGGGAATTTTTAATTTTAAACTTCAAAATCATTAATGTTGACGAATCATTCATCTCAAGATTCTTCAAGTAAGAAAATGACCAACCACTTCAAGTGAACTATTGTAATTTTAAAACCCGATGTCAATTAAGGTTAAAAAAATTATATGAGCAACACATTCTTAGACATTTCAATATTTCCCCCCTCACGTATTGCCCTGAACCTATCTTCATACTCAAAAAGTATTTCAACTCCTTAAATTTACATTTCTTGGAAGCAAATAACTCCTTCATATTTGGTCATATCACTATTTTGATATTATAGTTAGTATCATTTGTTGCATTAGTATTATTTGATAAACACTTGGAAAGTGTTATGTACTAAAACTGAACACCTTGGTTTAAAATTTGACCTACCAGTACATCGTCTGATACTGGTGTGATCAGCGTAATTTCTGGTCGCAGAATAAGTCTGTGAGATCTCACTTACAACTCTTCTTAGTTAACTAAATTTAAATAAAAAGTAATGGAGCAATGGTGACAATAGGTAATGAACTCTCAAACGCTTTCATAAAATTTTACTTATATATATATATATATATATATATATATATATATATATATATATATATATATATATATATAATATTCAGGTGTATATTCAATGGCTTTCTCTGACCGATATCAGCATACAAGTAACTTTTTTCTTTTTACTTCAAACATTTCTAAATGTTCTTATTAAAAATCTCTTCAAACCTGTGTCTTAATTACAAGTTTTCGGTTTCACTAATTACATCTTTTCTGCACATTAAATTGATACACGGTGAATCAATTATCTTGTAAATGCATATACGCACGAGATGAACTCCCTACACCAAATTTCGAATTCATCCAGCTGGGAAACAATTTCTTACAAAGGAAAAAACTTTAGTTTTACAAAATAGAGGATATAAACCTTAATTTCATTTGAATCTAAAAGAAATAAAACTGATCTTAAATTAAGAAAATAGAAATGTGAATTTAGTCAGAAAGTGTACAAATTCTAAGAACATGAGAACGTGCATGCTTTGGTAATAGTCCAGGTTGTAAAAGTAATCCGAAGCTGAACCTTCTTAGAAAAAAATATCTGGCCTCTTCAAACTTTTTTCATTCCCCCAATGATACCTGTATCAGAAAGATAAGGTCTTAAAAATTCTCCTTCACATTATTCTTACTACACTGCTTCTAACCTGGACAATAAATTAAATTCTGAATTAAAATGAAGCAATTTTATTCCATGAATTATTCTGACTTGAAATTTCGTGTTACTTCTAAAAATCTTGAATGTTCAGAATATATATTTCGAATGACTTTAATCTCATCGGATATAGCATGCACTTGGGGAAGGCAGAGTAATTAACGTAATTTTTTTTTTTTTTTTTTTTTTTTTTTTTTTTTTTTTTTTTTTTTTTAGACCCAACAAAAGTATTAACCTGGTTAACTACATTCTTGTCAACGCCTGAATGAAAAACAAATGAGTAAATGTGAAATTAAAATTCCGGCATTTCGATTTTTTGTTACTGTATTGATTAGCATATATGGAAAAGGCAAAAGTTTACAAATGAATTAAAATTGTAATTTTTTATCCATTTAATATTTTAATTTATTAATCCATTTTGATAACTTAAATCCCAGAGTGGTGAGTATTTTTTCAGTAACTCACGTGAACATTCCGTCTCCGTATGTTTGCTTCAAAGTCACTAAGGAATACAAAAGACTTGAGTTTGTACAAAATAGTTTCTTCTTAAGACAAGTTTTCGGTTTCAAAGCAAAAATAACTTACAAATCAAGCCACCAAAATCCTTTCGTTGACTTTTTCCTTTTTAAAGTTTTCAATTTTTCTAATGCCAATATTTCTAAAAACGAGTTCATTTAATGTCAAAAAAGTAGCGAAAACCTTACAGTATGAAAGCATCGTTGCGAATATTTGTACCAAGGGACTAAAAATGGCTTTTTTGCATTAAAAAAAGTGTCTATAAATGTTTTTGAGGTCTAACAAAAATGCTTTTGTTTTATTAATCATTGAGAAAATCTATGCACAACAATATCCGGTATATGTATTTACTCAATCCAACTTCACCAGCAAGATGCGACACATGGTCACCTTTTAAAGCCGAGTTTAACAAGTTTCCTTCTAGACCAGTTGCCATACGAAGGTTTGACCAGCGTATTCTACTTACCCAAAGGTTAATAGTTGGAGTCATAGTTTTTATTTTTTCCCTTCTTTCGAGGGTATAAATGCTATGTGAAATGCAAACTACTTTGTCCGGGATTTGAACTCTGGTCGCTTTGCAGCCCAGTCAGCTGGTGCTGTAGAATACACCAACTATATCTAAGCAGAGAGGTAAGACTCCCCCAACGAGTGTCCTGGATATAAAATTAAACAATCTGACAGTGAGCTTTGTGGAATAACCGTTCATTGCCATTGCACCCGGGTCCACTCGGAGTGATAGCACATGATAGGGT